>JAUZNJ010100241.1:8106-21299 GCA_034780135.1 Jordanella pulchra
TGTTGTCAACATGTTGTCTTCCCCTTTTAATTGGTCACACGTAGTTTACAGGTTAAGAGAACGTAAAGAACACGTCAAATACGTGTCAGCTACACGTTGGTCACATGTGATTATGAGTCTGTCAGCCACTTGTGCAGTTTAAGCTGGTGGGTGTGTGTTTTTTTTTTCCATTTGGGATAAACCCACTTTTTTTTTTTTAGAAAACGGCTCCTTTTCTTACAAAGGGAAGAAAAAAAGCTGATATGTTGAATTGCTGCAGACAAACCACCCCCAGGTTCCAGGTGTGTTGTCTACGTGTCCGAAGTCACGTGTTTTTGATCCACTTGGCTTTCCATATTGCTAAAGGTGTGTCTAACCTCTGTAAGCCACAGAAGATAGTTTTTGGGAAATGTGGCCAAAATGAATATTTTCTGCATAAACAACCTGCAAAAACAATAAAATAACTTTACACATAATAAATATACAAAAAAATGGTGAATCAAAATGGCTGAACATTTTCTTATCAACTTACGTCGATGAAGAAGCCCAGAACAGCAATCCCAGTGGGATCGTCCAGAGCTGCAGAAACATTAGGATGGATGGACTTCATGTTGACTACGTGCATCTAAAAATCAGATAAGAAACAGAGCAGAGAGGTTAAGGGACGGCTGCAGCGCGGCAGCCTGCTGAATCAGACAGTGAAGCGCTGTTTACTGACCAAACTGTACCTCCATCGGATATCTGCGTCCGTCCACCGTGTGCTCAGAGCCGTTGGTTGACGGGTCTCCCCAGTGGAAATGAAGCTGGACAGTATGGTAAACACCTGGAAGGCCTCCACCACTTACAGACATGCCACTGCCAACCTGTAACAAAACTGTGGGGGGTGGGGGACAACAACACACGTGTCAAATTTAACACTGAAACAAGCCTCTGTAAGAAAATCTGCAGGTTGGTCACCAGAGTGTCCGTCGTTCTCCAGCGTCCAGTAGCCTGTTTGGGTCACATCGAAACCCTCCAGATGTAAAGGCCCCAAGGACTGGTTCCGGACCATGTGATGGTCCAAGTTGATGGGGGAGTGGTGGCCTCCCAGTAGAGGGTGACATGAGGGGAAGAAGTCCCCCCAGGCGTAAGGATCTGATGGAGAAGGAAGGAGAGGAACATGTTTAGTGAAGGAGATTCACTGAGTCGGCTGAACTTACAAAATAGAAACAAGGACAAAATGTAAAATATACTTTTCAAATAACACAAAGGAAGAAATATTAAACAACAGATTAATTTTTTTCATCAAGAGCAGAAAATAAATTGTTTGAGTCCAGATCATCGGGTCCCACTTCTTAACAGGTGGATTAAGGACATTTAAGTTTCAGACCGATTCAACACTAAACCCTTCAGTCATACTGATCTTAAAGATACCCATAATCAGCACATGACAACACATTTAGTTGGGTTGTTTCGTGATACTTTTTTCCAATGACTTCAATGAATTTCAAAACCAAAAGCGAGGTCCCCTTTTAACGCATCACCGTAACCTTTGACCCAGGTTTTAGCTTTACATGATTTATATTAAATACATTTACAGGTCAATGTGGTTATGGATGCTCCCTTTCTGCTGCTCTTCTCAAAAACTCTCCTTGAAAAAGGATCCGTGGCTGAATGAGTCCTGTGACCCGGAGTTCTGCTTTATGGCAGTCCCAGCTCCCCTTAAACACCAGAGCTAAGCTAAAATATGTCGTTATATGCAACAAATTATCAACATAGTTTTAATCTGTAGCAAAAGCTGCCGTTAAACCAACAAGGAAAATAATTTAAAAAACGTCATTTTTATTTAAATCCTCTTGACTGAGAAATCTGCAACAAAGGCATAAATTCTACAGGGCTGTTTTCAAAAGAAATGTTAGATTTAAAAAAGGAAAGTTTAAATAAAAAAAAAATCCAACTACACATCTTTTTATATCTATTCCTGACATGTTACAGAAAAAGCTGCAGCATTTGAACCCTTCCTGGTAGAAAAGGAAAGGTTCAAATCTCAAAAAGCTCAATAAATTTACATTAAAAAATCTTGTTTTTTTTTTTTTTTGTTGACTTACCACAATCTGGCTCATTGTAACAGTAATCCTCTGGAAAACATAAAGAAGCAGCATTATAAACCAACTGGTTCCTTACAAGAAGTTCACCAGAAACAATGTTTTTCTTATTTTTTTATATCAATATAGACTCTTACGCGAATGAGCGCACAGAACAAGAACCACCAGAAGAGCTGCGCTCCGAACCATCATGGGTTCACACAGGTGCTTCAGTATCTTGAGGTAGAATGGAGACAAATCAGCAGGAAGGTCCAGCTTAAGTAGGGTGGGAGGTGAAAGCTGAGTTTTATTTTCTCTAGGAGAGATCAGTGAACTGTGTCATTACCAGCGCAGCCGTCTTTTCTGATCAACAGGCTCATTGATGCGGGGACAGCTTTAGTCCCCCTCCTCCCAGCAGCCATCAGAGATGCTCAGAGACTAGTAACAAGACTCATTCACCAGGAAGTCAGAGGACGTGTTTTCATATTAATCTAAATTGTGTACGAGAGCCTGTATTTAAAAAGCTTAGGTGTAAAAAAAAATTAAACTCTTTATCATCTAATTTCAAAATTAAAGTGTTAAATAGGTATTTTAACCATCCTAAAAAAAAATAAATCAACATTTTATTGTTCAGATAGAACAGAACTGATGGACGCAGGTTATTTTATGGTCTAGATATATTTTGAAACAGATAAAAATATGCAATAGTATCGTTGAAGATTGAAGAAAAATAAACATTTTCTAACCTTAAAAAATAGTTTCATATTTTTTTTGTTTGTATTTGCAATCAGTGCCTCAGAAATCTAGGTGTCAGTTTAGCTGGTGAGCATCAAGTTTATCATCTCCATCAACCAGGAATAAATGTTTGCGATCCTGTCACTGGTCGGTCCGTGAAGCACAAAGCTCCCTTTCATCCCCAGCAGCCCTCTTCAGCTGGGTATCACTCTCTCTGTTCTGCCTGCAGCCGTATGAGTCACTCCGAGCTGCAAAAGATTCGCTTACTTCCAATCATCTCCATCTCTGGGTGCCCCAGTCTCACCGGCTGGAGGGTCGGTGGGATGGGGTGGGGGATTTCCATGCATTCCACCTTAAATCCTTTTGACATTTGGTCACTGCAGGTGTAGGGATTTCCTTGACAAGGAAGAAAAAAAAATGTAAAGAGGATAAATGTCGAGCGAAAAGGCTCAGCATAAAGTTTGGATTGTGCTCTCACATTTCGCAGAGAATCTGATGAAGATCTTTGTCAAAAAAAAAAAAAAAACACGCTTCCTGTAATTTTTTTTTTCTTTTCCTGTTTTTAATTTAGGAGCTGTCAAGTATGAGACAATGAAATGTAGCATAAGTTGCATTACAGTTTAAACCCCTTGAAAAAAAAAGAAGAAGAAAAAAAAAAAAGACAAGCACAGAAACTGGTGTAAAATGAAGCCGTCTGGTTTTCAGTTCATACAAAAACGTTTAGCTAAATGTATGAGCCTTCAGAGCTACTGTACACTACTGTGCTAAAAAGTATCACTCAGCATGCCAGCACATAAAAACATGCACCAAAAGGTACATAAAGCAAGAAGGAAAGCAAAGATGGTGCAAACAGAACTGAACACCACCTCTTTAAAAAACACACATGCTCACTTTTAACAGCGTATGAAAACAGGAGTTTGTTTGCTGGAGAATCCATTGTGGATTGTCAATGCATGACGGATAAAAAAAGATGAGCACAAAAAGTCATGTTTTATATGATCAATACATTCAAACAGGAGATGTTCAGTCTGATACATTTGAAACTATTGTTTGAGGAGGGCCTGGATCATGAACGGAAGTTTGGATGAAGCTGTTGCTGGTGGAGGAAACTATTCATCAAATCCGTTCTCAAAGAAATGGACAAACTGATGTCTCGCTTTGTACAAACAGTTTTTATACATGACATTAAAGAAAAACAGATCTGTTAAAAACAAAACAGGAAAAGTTTGGCAGAAACATTCTCTCCTCCTGCTTGTGATGCCTTCCATAGCTGCACTCAGATCTACAGCATAAAGCTTCAACCCAGGCATGGGCTCGACCCCCCCCCCTCTTTCTAACACAATTTTCCTTAGAATATAAGAAGAAATCCACACCTGTTGATATAGATTTCCGTTTTAAAACGGAAGCTGGCCATCCGTCCGTAAAGCAGCCGACTGCAGGCTAGTTATCTGACCAATTAGACCAAGCAGCTGATTACGTTTTCATTTCTGGCAAAAATGCTCAGAATTTCTACCCTCATGGTTATTACAAGTTTTCCATTTCAAAGTTTCCCACTTCTGAGAGAAATTTTGATTTTTCTTCCCAGCAGATTTTATAACTTCAAAGGAAAAATTGACCCAGTTTTATTACTTGGAAAGTCAATGTTTCAAAGAAGCACCGAAGTCGGGTTATGACTGAGCAGTGTGGGGTACTTCAGTACACTTTTTTTGCTTTGATTTTTATTTCATGTTTGTTTTTTTAATTGTGCATTAATATAGTATAATACTTTAAACAAATTCTTTAAAATTATTATCAAACCCTTTGAGGTCTAGAGGCCAAAAAGGAGTGAAGTCTCAATCATAAGGATGATTCTGAATGTGATAATTAGGTCAAATTCAAATGTTTTATCTTTTAGACAATAAACCACAGGATGTTTTAGGAAACTGAATGTTTCCACACTTGGAAACATTAAAACAATGAATCCAGCTGTAAAGATTTCAAAGGAATCCTGTGAATAATCAGCAACTCAGTGCAGATTTTATTCAATCTGTTTTCTCCTCAGTCCATCCAGAGGAAAAAAAAAGCATCATCAAGCTATAATAACTGATATGTTTGATTATTTTATCCACAGCAGGGTTATGTTTTTTAAGTAAACCAATTAGATGTTGTTGCAGGCTGAAATTTTATTTCAGAATTGTACATAGTTTGTTCTTTGCTAGCCCACGCCTGGTTGGCACAGTCTGGGAAGGAGAGGCAGCATCCTTACATGACGATCAAGAAGTGTGAAGACTGTACACAGAGTAATGAAACGGTTGAACAACATATAATACATCATTTATATGCTAACATGACTTAATTCATGATTGGAGCAGTCATTTAAATCACCATTTTTTCCCCTTTCTATAAACTCAAATGCTTTTCTATCTAATCTGTAACCATCATTGATCAAAATCTAAATCAGCTTACATGTTTCCAACAATCAACCAAAATAACCAAACTGCAGTCATAAATTAAGACCAAACAGAACACGACACCAAACTGATTATCAGCATCACCACAGTCTTCTGATATCTAAAGCTTTTTTTTTGTGGTTGTTAATTTTCCAGCATAACCCGACAAAAACCCAGCTACCAACATCCTCCTTAACGTTAATCTCTGAGCTAGAAAATATCTGGTTCTGCAAATCTGTGCTATAAATCTGGAAGACAGCTGCTTAGGTCAGATTGTAAAAACGAGGGGGGTTAATCAGCTCTGGGTCATGCTGCGGCAGACGGGACTGGATGTTATAGTAGCTTGGAGATCAATAAAGATGCTGCAGTTTTAAAGTTTTAAACAGAAGTTGGGTTCGTTGTTTTCTCTCTGTGGGACTGAAACACAGGCTCTATAAAGTCCGATCCTCGGGGAGCTCTCAGCCAATTTAGCTGCTTCTTCGCTTTTCTTTTTTTTCCTTCTTAGTCTGCACAAAAATAAGTGCAGCTGTGTCAACTTATCGGGCTGCTCCCTTAGATGCCAGCGTCTTCGAAAACAATAGAACAAAACAGCTGAAATGTCTTCAGAAAGTACGCCGCCGCCGCAAGGAGGCATCAGCTGCTTGTCGTAGGTCTGTACAAACTATAAGTCTACTCCCTGAAGCCGACATCAACAGCCTGTGGTCCGAACTCCTGATATCCAGTGCAGCTCCCTCCCTCTGTGGCTCCTATACAACAGTGCTGAGGGAGGAGGTGCAGTCTGAGGGCAGAGGAGCGGGGCTGTGGCCATCTGTTGGTGTGTCAGGTCCCACCAGGAGGGTGCTGCTATCTATGGAGTCCTCCCTCTCTTGAGATGATGGCACAGAATCTGGCACTGGACCAGGGGAGTTGGAAAGTTCGGCCTCCAGCCCGTCCACCATAGTGTTCATCTGGCTGGGCACCATGGAAACGCCGCTGTGTCCTGGAGGCGACAATGCAGAGCACAGAAGATCAGAGCTAAATGCTTTAGCTGACAAGCTGGTTGAACAACAAGAGGAAGGTGGTTCCATACCGAAGTCCACGTAGAGGAAGGTGTCTGGGTTGATGGAGGCTTCGTATGGTGGGGGGGGATCATCCGGGTGCTGGATGTCGGGGTATTTATAGGCGGCGTACGGCGGGGGAGGCTCCTGGAAATGAAAAGCGCCTCCCTCTCCATCATCAGACAGATGCAGAGGAGTGAGACCGGTGCCAAAGGCGTCGGGGCCGTAGTCGAAGCCTGGGACTCGTCTTCCCAGGTTGAAGTGGTGCACTGAGGCCATAAAGGAGGCAGAGGCACAGGGAAGGGAAATGTTACTGTTCCAATTGGAAAGAGGAGAACAGGCAGAGACAAAGTCTCCTAAAAATCCAGCTATTTGTGGATCAGTGAAGGCACCACAGCCAGGTAGCGTTCAAAGACCGTTCTGCTGGTGTGGAAGATTGAACTGTTTCTGCTGCTTTAATTCAATTAATAATTGTACGTTAAGCAATAGATGCTAATATAAATAGCTTAATGAGTTAGTTTAATATAATTTGCAAATGTAACCAACAGACACACCTTCAGTGATAAATAAAGGTTCAATGATGTTATTTGATGACAACTTTTAGCAAATAGTAAATCAATGTTTTTTTTCAGTGACATACATAAAAAAAATTATTAAAACAAAAGATTGAGGATAGAAAAACAAGAACAGTTTAATTTAAATCCCTTTTGAAAGAGACTAGGTTCACACTGCAAAAACAATCTAAACACAAGTAAACATTTCTTAAAATAAGTGTATTTACCCTTAATTTGAGAAGGTAAATAAGATAATCTGCCAATGGAATGCACGTTACCCTTAAAATAAGATAATTGGATATTATGCACTTCAAATGAGAAACAGCAGTTGGTTTTTTTTTTCTTATTTCAAATGTAAAATGTCTCAATCCATCGGCAAGCGTTATATCTGCTCATTGCACTTACTGACTCAACTAGATTCAATTTTTGCAGTGAAGAAGTAGAATTCAATTAAGAGAATTTAATTAAAAAGTCCTAAGAGTTTTCAGACCTATTAAAGCCCTGAAGTAAAACAACAAAAAACCAACCCAAGCTTCGCTAATGCCAGCATCACTGAGCTGTTTAGAAAACAAAATCATTTCAGAGGGTTTCTGATGTCAAACAATATTTCACTTCAGCAGATGAAATCAGCTGTGTAACTAAAAATAAAAAAGGTAAATTATTGGTGTTAATCGTGTTTTCAAATTTCACACAGCTCTTGTGATGAGCTCATGAACAGCAGAAACATTATTCACATCGTTGCCATTAAAGGCTCCTCTGCCTGTAATACTGTGAGAATAACATTAGTTGGAAAATGTTTTTTTTTTAACTGTTATGTTTCCCCATCAGTCATGTTCAGCATATCCCATATATTTCAGGTTGGATCTTAATCACAGACATTCATCTGTTCACATAAAGTGCTACTATCCAACTCATGCTTACAGTTTCCACCGATCAGAGTTTCGATGCGTTCGCGTCTTCGCTGACGGAGTCTGTGCACCATGAAGAGCAACAGCGACAGGATGAGAAAGGATGAGATGCAGCTGACGATCAGCCTCATTCCACTAGCCATTGAATCAAACAGACTGCTTCCATCTGAAGGGGAGAAAAAAATAAAGCTCAGACTTAGAAAGCATTCCTGCATTCCAGCACAAAATAAAGCAGAAAAACATTCGCCTACTTAATAATTATTTACCAAATGTACAGCAGTGCTCTAATATTTTACAATAACAGGCATTATGACCCAAGAATGATGGCAAGCCTGAGTTAATAACTGCATGGTTTCACAGGAGGCTGAACAGGCAGCGGTACCGGGATCTAGGCAGGTGAACTTGCAGCACTCTTTGGGGTCCTTCTGAAAATGGTTGCAGCCTTGCGGGCGCTCACACAGCGCCGCCACACACATCTCCGGCTCGCCGTCGTGACACGTGCAGCTCAGACACGGGTCGTCTCCCTTCGGGGTGAAGTAGTAGCCCTCGTTTACTACATTGTCTTTGATGTCCACGCACGTCTGCCCTGTGGGGGAGAGGAAAAACAAAATGGCAATTAAATAGCCAATTATTTACATATCTGAAACCAAACAAAAGAAAACAGTGAACAGAGAGAGCTCCTACTCCTCTTGCACAGGAAGGGGAACTTCTTGTAGCAGTTCTCAGCGTGCCAGCTGTGCAGGCCTCGTTCATTCATGCTCCTGATCTGAAAGCGTTGCAGCTGGGCGCAGAAGACGTTATCCTGAGAGGGAGACGTTTCCCCGAACTTCTTCAAGCCTTCAGGTGGTAAAAACACCTGCATGGAGCCTATTAAGAAACAAAACATACTTACTACCTCGTTCAGATTGGAACGCAGAGTCAATAGCGCTCATCTTTTATTTCAATACCTTTGTATGCTACTTCCCAGCGGCCCTCCAAGGTGTGACTTCGATTGGTGATTACATACTGATAACCAACCCAGAATCTGAAAATATATAAAAAATTATAGCATAATAAAACTGAAGGATTTATGTCCGACTTCATGAACTGACACAAATTCACCACTAGATGGCAGGCTATCATTATGAGCCCTGGAAGAATTTCCTCAAGTTTTTGTTTACAGCAAAAACTGTCAGTGAAAGCAGAGATCATGGTTCTGGAGATAAACTGGACAAAAAGAAAGAAAGAAAAACAATCAACCACTCACTTGCACTGGTCTCTGCGTTCACACACTTTGTCATCAGAATCCACTTCAATCTTCAGTATGAACTGCAGCTCCTCGCTGGTGACGAACGTAGCCAGAGAGCCGTTAACCTTCTGGCACGTATCCACAGCCTGCCAGTAGTTCTCATTCTTCAGGTACACTTTGTAGCAGCTGGCTGTCTTATCGTAATGATGCCACCCGCTGGGACATTTCTCTGTAAGCAGGGGAGCACGTTTAGACGGCTGGACAGGATAAAGTTTCAATGATGCTCAATCTCCTGGAGGCAAAGAGAGAGATACTCACTGTTGAAGCGCACAGGCTGAGCGACACCCATAGCATCCTCCACCTGCTCGTATCCATTCTCAAAACGAAAGCGCTCCTCCTTTAAGACTGAGAGAACATTAGAATGATCAGTCAAAGGCATTTGCTGGCAACACTAACGTTCTTTGAAACTGGAAGAGGATATTCATACACTCAAAACCAAATATCTGAGGTAAAAGATCAACCCCAAAGACACAGATCTTTTGCAAGGGTAGGAAAAGCAGCTGGAAAGCTTTGCAGATTTTAGCCTCTTCTAAGAATGATTAAGAGTTTAATGAGCTTAAGATCTGGACAGACGGAAGAACTCTGGCATTGTCTGCACACAACAAACGCTGCTCCTGCAACAAGGACAGGCAAATCAAATCTAAACATAATGCTTGTTGATGCAGGTGGGGAGGAAAAAAAAAAAGATGTGCACAGTAGAAGAAAGCAGAGGAATTATGATTACTTTTCAGTGAGCTAAAGGTCACAGAACAAGAGCTTCTGCCAGCAGCTGAAAACAGAAAGTCAGTGCAAATTAGAGGTGGTTTCTGTTCTGATGAGGAGAAAAGTTCACTTCTCCCTTTGCTTTGTCTAGCATCTTTACTCCAAGAAAGTCTCATCTTGCTGTTTAGACCTGGATGTAAGAAGCTGTATAACATCAGAGCTGAGCAACCCAATCAAAGGTCTCCGACTCTGCATTTTCAACCTTCAGCACTTCATGCGGCCTTCAGATTAGCTGAAGAACAAGAGCTTCATGGGAGGTGTTTCCATGACAGAGAAGCTGCATCCAAGCGTTACATCACCAGGTGTAACACACAGCTTTGGATGAAACGGTTTAAAGCATTGCACCACCAGACTCCAGAGGAGTGAAGACGTATTCTCAGGGGTGATGAATCAGACCTCCATAACCTGAAATCCAATGGGATCTGAGTTTTAGCCGCTGCTAGGAGAACAACCCTATCTGACTAAAACTGTATCGTGTCAAGAGGAACGTTCAGTGGAGAAAATGTTTATGCTTAGTCCCTTTGGTTGCAAACAAAATAAACTTAAGGATTTAGCAAACAAAGTATGCGAACATTTTGCTGTTGATTTCATGAAAACAATATTGAGGTGATGGCTGCTTTCTAAAGATTTCACAACGATCAATAAAAGATCCACAAATACATGATATTCTACCCAACAACACTATTTAAGAGTAATTAGAGCTGAGGAAGCAAAACATATTCCATATATTCCTTGTATTCTAGTGCTCTGAATAGAAAAAGTTCTCCATTGCAGCCACTGTCGGTGTGATACCATAATCAGCTGTACAGGAAAAGCATTAACTGGCAGCTTGAACAGCTACTCCTTTATGGGATCACATGCTGAACTCAATCCTTTCAATAATTCCCATTATGTCCTCAGGGATCCGGTAAGACTTCAGGGTTTATGGGGAAAACAATGGGATTTTCATCAAAAGGCTTTGCTCTGTAACATCTAAACACTGTGGAGGGATCAGCCTAATAGTAAACAAAGAAAAACAGACATGATGTATTTTAAAATATCTTGCCTTTAGACATTATAAGAGTCCCCCCCCCCCCATTTATCACCATCTACAAATGTAAAAAGTGTTACTCCAGTAGAGACATATTGATAGCATCCTCTCCTTCCCCTCGAGCGCTGTAGGTGAAATCACATTTCTGTGTTTAAATGCTGCCTGCCTACGATTTGTTCCTTCATGTGTAAAATATTCTGCGTGCTGCAGGGCTTTCGAGAAATCAATCAAAGCAGTTGCTGGACGTGAGTTTTACTTACGGGGACAGTCCATCTCATCGCTTTTGTCCTCGCATGCTGTCCAGCCGTCACACTGCCAGGACATGGGAATACACTGCATCTTCCCACTGCGGCAGGCGAACTGCCCAGGGCTGCAGCGTTGCTCTGAAACACAAGGCCAGTAGTCAGGTCAAATGTGTGCAACAAAGACACTTTAAAAAAAAAAAAAAAAAAACATTTAAAAGCTACAGTTAGTGGATTGAGTGTTTAAATCATAGATGGTGATGATGGTGGTTGGAATGGATGCAATTATTGTTCTTATTTATTATAAACCAGCATCAAGAGAAGGGCAAACTGTATCAGAAGCTTTCCAGACTTTCACTCCAATAATAATAATAAAGGACAGATTCACCAATCAGCAGACTTCATATCTGATCGTTTCAGCAAATATTTAGAGGCAGCTGGTCCATTTCAAGCAGCATGTCAAGACGAGGCCATTTCAAAGAGTAATTTATCTTACTGCAAAAGATCAGGTCACCAAAGACAAAACAGCAGCACTGCTTTTTTATAGAGTTGTCATCAAGTTTTTAATGAAAACCTTCAGTTGAAGAGATTTGATGAGGACAAAAGGCACTGAAGCATCGTCCTGGAACCATTAGTGATCTCTATTAATTCAACCTCAAATTAAAACATTACAGTTAGTTGGGCTCTAAGAAAACAACTTTTACGAATAGGTAACCCTTTGAAAAAAAAAAAAAAAAAAAGAGATAGTGACAAGAACTTATCTTTACATAAAATAAAGTTTCTGGACTATTGGTGCTTCCTAGTACTCTTAAAAACCCCCAAAACAAATAACGCCTTCTTACCTGACAATAATCTTGCCAGAGCAAGCCGTGGACCTGAAATAAATCAAAACAATAATGTGACTATCTGTTTGCAACCTTCAAATCAACTGACTATAACCAAATCAATGATACATCATAGATTAGCTTTAATGAAAACACACAATTAACTAGTCTAAAACCCATTCATTGATTATATTTTTTAAATTTGCAACCATTGCTTTAAAATCAACAGACCAAAATGCCTAATAAGAACACTGGATGAAATGCACCAATGTTAATCTAGTTTTGCACAACAATCATGCCTGCATGATTTCACCACCAGAAGGTTGTTTTAATGGCTGTACTGTAAGTGGATGGAAACGCTACACAACCCTGCAAGAAACAAGCCATCCTTCGCTGTTAAAAGCTGTTTAGGAACACTCAGCAAACGTTCTATATTTAGTCGTACCAAGTGAACTGACATGTGCTCCAAGTACTTCAGGCTTTTGTTAGTTCCTCGGGTCTGAACCCATTATGACCCACAAGAATGGATCACATTAAAAGACATGGATATAAATATACATCACTGAGGACTATAAAACATTCATGTCTGCTCTTTAGGCCGCGGCCACAGTGTTGCTCCAACATCAAAATATAAATGTACATTTAAGAATGTATCAGAACCAAGGCTGTCTGCATGCATCATTATTCATACATCTGATGCATTTCTGATAACGTTGCTGCTAACAACTGCAGGAGGACCGAATTGAATCAGATCATCCAGCAACTTAATGTTATCAGATATTAATGGCCAGCTTTGATTATCACCATGTTCTCGGTCTAAAGCGCTTCCTAATGATTAGGCCTGGTCACACGCAGTATCTGAAATGACTGTATCCTAAAGCTGTTCGAGACACTCTCCTCCTCTCATTGTTTGCTCAGGGTTTCATTGCAGACAGGATGACTACTGATGGTTCTTAATTAACCACTATTCAGAAATGAGAAAACTGACATATTTTACAAAAAGCGATTTTGGATTATAAAGTGTAAGGGGTTGGATTGAAGAGATTTATGACGAAAACAATCCAAATAAGATTTGGTAAGAAACTATAAAAAAAAGAACTTTCTTTAATGAAATATCTGAACGGCAATGAAATATAAAGCACATGTATGCTATAGTGTAGTTTGATGAGTCATGGCCCTTAAAAAATGATAATGAATTTGCATTATGAAGAGAGACACTCAAAGAAAAGGGACAATAATGGGTTAATTACTACCAAAATGAATATTGTAATATCATATAATAACTTTTTGGAAGTTTTCTTAATATCCTACCGACCTAATGCACCAAGCCCTGTGTATTTAG
>JAUZNJ010100252.1:0-21298 GCA_034780135.1 Jordanella pulchra
TGTAGAACTTATTGGAAACTCAAGACAGCCATGACATTATGTTTTTTACAAGTGTATGTAAACATTTGACCACAACTAAATATGAAAAAATTGTATATATGAATGTATGATTTCTACCAGAAAATGGATGCACCCTCTTGGTTAGCATAAAGGCTGGATTATATATACTATTAGAATAATAATTGTAGTAAACAGATGGTGTCTGTTGGAATCAATGCATTTAATCCTGTTCAGGCAAATAGAACCTGTATGACTAGCCTAAAGGATAATGATCAAGTCAAAAAATGGTCTGCATATATCAGTTGACAGAAAAAAAAATTCTCAGGGGGTGTACAGAAACATCTGTGTCTCTTATGCACAGTAGAGCCCATAGAAGACAGGAAGCTCGCCCTTGATTTGGAATTCTCCAGGCAGCTGTAGCGAGAGTCCCATTGTTCCCACTTGGTAATGCCCTTGAAATCAACAACTGAACACACTGAAATTTTCCCCCCTTTCAAACTGTTTATGAGCTCAATGTCCTTTGATCGGAGCATCATCACACGGAAGAGGAGGAAATCAAATTAATTGCATGTCCGTTAATCTTATTACATCTTCATTAGCATGCCATGAGTCAGGGCTTAAGCTCATCACACGTGCCTGGAGGAAAGGAAGAGTTGGGTGAGGCAAGGAAAAGCAGGAGGGGGGAAGAATCTGAGAAGGACAAGACGCAAACAGTGTTATTTTCTCTCCATGGGCTCTCACCCCTTAACACAGCCAAAGGTTTTGTAAAAACAAAAGCGTGAGTCTCTATGAATCCTAGCCCAATGATTATCGGAGGCTCTAAGGTGGTAAGCATTATCTTGTCTTTTATATCAGGATTATAGTATCTACATCTGCTTTATTTTTCCCAATTTTTAAATGCTTCCACATTTTTTAATAACAACATACTTTTTTTTTCTAAAGGGAGGCAACCCAAAGGTCCAATAAAATCACTGTAGTGGCAGAAAAAGCATGCATGGTTTTCAGTATTTTTTTATAAATAAAACATTGAGTGGGGCTGTACGGTGGCGCAGCTGGTAGAGCTGTTGCCTTGCAGCAAGAAGGTCCTGGGTTCAACTTCTGGTCCGGGGTCTTTCTGCATGGAGTTTGGATGTTCTCCCTGTGCATGCGTGGGTTCTCTCTGGGTTCTCTAGCTTCCTCCCACAGTCCAAAAACATGACTGTTAGGTCGATTGGTCTCCCTAAATTCTCCCTAGGTGTAAGTATGTGTGTGCATGGTTGTTTGTCCTGTGTGTCTCTATGTTTCCCTGTGACAGACAGGCGACCTGTCCAGGGTGTACCCCGCCTCTCGCCTGAAACGCAGCTGGAGATAGGCACCAGCAACACTCCCGACCCCATGGGACAAGGGTGTAAAGACAATGGATGGATGGATGGAACATTGAGAGTTTTGTAGACAAATACTCCGTTATTAGTTTAATATTAGTAAAAAAATGAGGCTGTTTGATGAAGGCCTCAGAAGACAACTGTTAAAATCCCAAACCATGGATTTGTCCCAGATCAATGTTTGATCTATCATATGAGGATGAAAAAAGTATATTACCACGGCATACTGTATTTGCCAAAAATGGCCCTCTTAAAGAACAACATAGTTAAAGGAGGGGTTATGTTAACAACAAGTGAAAGCGCTCTCTCTTTCTCTGGAAGAGTTGCAGAGATTCACAGATCAGGTAGAACAGTGTGTCAACTACTCAATCAGCCCTGCAGTATCATATTATATCATATTAAGAGAGGATTATAGTTTTCAACTGCAACCTGCAACTTGAGAGCAACAAGTGACTCACTAATATAAAACTGTTTAATATTACACAATTAATTAACTGTTTTCTTTTATTTGTTTGTTGGGTTTTTATGTAATTTTTTTTCTTGAATTCTTCTGCTTCAATGAAAAATTAATGGCCCCAGCATGGCCCTCCTGGTCTAGAATTGCCATTGACCAAACATGGGAACTCTGGAGCAGCATGGTAAGTTTAAATAGTTTAAACTTGAGAAGACTGAACCAAGAGAGACAAAAAAGCAAGGAAAAATTCCAATAAAGATCTTACATGAATAATTCTAAATGAACCAAAGTTACAATAATAAAATAAAGGCAACACCTGAACAACAGAACGGAAAGGATCAAAATACAAAATAAAAAAAAATCATGTCAAAACACCTCAGGAGGGTGAAAATAAAACTGTGGGTGCTCTTTATCTACAGAAACTCTGAAGTTATAACTCCATGTTCTAGTCAGAGTCTAGTGGGACATTATCAAGCAGCTGCAGAGGAATAAACGATTCAAATGACTGTAGTCTAGGTCAAAGGTGCACATGAGACAATAAATGTTAAACTCCGGTTCATTACAGCTGTTGTCCTGAATAGTGTACAATGTAACTTTTTTCAAAGACATCTGATTAAAATATTTGGATAATTAGCATGGCTCTGTAGAACCTGGCTGTGCAACAATGATCTAATTCTGTTTTATTCTGCTTTGATTTAGGTGTATTGAATTAAAAAAACTGATAGTAATGTTGCACACACTGGTCTTGAGGACTAGTGTGTGGTCAAACACGAAAGCCAGTATTAAAATTGAATGGTTTAAAAATAGAGTTTCTAAATTTAGTTTTTAAGGGCCAGTGTCCTGGATATTCTGGATGAATCTCTGCTCCAACAAGACTTACCGTAAATAGTTGAAATCACTCCAGCAGATGTTTAGTAATGAATCACCATTTGAATCAAGAGCGCTGAATTACTGAAAAATTTAAGGCATACCCTTGTTAAAGTCTAACTAAATGAAATAGACTTTTGAGAGGCATTCCATGACATCTATAAAATATTTAAAACATCTACATGATTTGGCTTTTCCCTTTCTTTAAATTAAATATAGGTGGTTTCTTTAAGTCTTACCACTTTGTGATTACACATAAAGAACCTTTGGAGGTCAAAGCTTCTTCATTTGGATCCTGGATACAAACACTACCTCACACTAACACTCACCTGTTTGTGCCTGAAACACACCTGGCAGGTCAGCTGAACGTGGCCTTTGGGTCTTCACTTTCAGATCATCATCATATGGGTCTAAAACGAGCAAAAAGGATTAGTTATTGTCATCCCTCGTATTATATGAAATAAGCTTAATATATGATCCATGATTCACATATTACAGGTATATAATAGTTTTATTTCCATTAAGAAGAATTTGACCTCTGCGCAGGAAAAACCAAAAACACCAGCATTAACTTCAAATTCTTAGATCATTATCGAGTACCAACTTTTGCTACATCCAAAACACAACTTTACAAAACCAAATGCAACCAATGCAAAAAATGTAATGTTGAGCCTACACGATGCCTAAAAGATCAAAGACAAAAAAAATCTGTGGCTTTGGAAGACAAAATAAATGGCAAAGCAGCACTGTGATATTTTGGATTCAAGATAGAAAATTATGTAAAACTTCAAAAACCTAAATACTAGACTAAATAAAAAAAGAGTTACATTAGTAAAGCTCAGTCTGTTTTAGTAGAAAATGAGGTAAGTGTTAAACATTTAAAAAGGGAATATGTTCCCTAGAAAGTATAGCAAACTGTCTGTTTTATTTCAGCTGATATGAACATATAGTTGCATGAGCCAAGACTGTTTTGTGTGGTGCAAATTGATTTGTAGGCTTAGCTTCACCAGCACAAGACTTAATCAACTCCCACAGCAGGGGAAGCAATCCTTGATTGGGTAAATCTTTTTTTTTTTTTTTTACATTGCCTCTTCTTGCCAGTGGGGTATTTTGCAAAAGTTATATAAAAAAACAAACAAAAAAACAAGACTAAAAGCTCACTGTCTGAAACACATGGATTGCCTGGAATACTAGTTTGTGTGTTAGTCTACACAGAGCTTAAATGATTGGCACTAAAATTGTCTAGCATTAGCCTGCATCAAAGGGCTGACCTACACAAGAAGATAAACATGAGAAACATGCATTCTTGTCTGTCTGCAAATTAACCTACACATAAGATAACACACAGCAACTGTTTTGGCAAAGATACAATTTGGAAGTCACCCATATAATTTGACTGCTGTTGACAAAATCAGGTCAGGTAAAAATCTGTCTTATACTTCTGTTCTAGAGTAAACTATTTAACTATCTTTTTGATTTGCTTTTGTTTTGGTCTATGCAGAGTAACTAGGATTAAATGCATTATTATATGCCAGCAGAAAATCTCCACTAGGTGCAAAATCAAGCCCTGTATTACATTTGGTTATTTAACATTACTTTTGTTAATATAACATTCAGTTGAGCCTAATTTTCTCACCAAAGTCCAAACAGTAAAGAGAGTTTCAGCACCATGGACAGCGTATGTCTTCCTGCAGGGGATGACTTGGACGGTGCAACTATACATGGCCATAGGATGGATACCTTGATGGCTAACGTTTCTGCATGCTAAACAGTTAGAAGACTTGGTAAATCAGTTTCATTGTCTTTCTGGACCAGCAGGACATACAAATTTAGTAGAACACAATAATGTTGTAACAGATGCTACTTCTTCCAGTATTGTAAGCAAGTTGCCTTTGTGCCCGCCACTCCCTTACATCTTTGTTTACTCTTTTTGTTTCTTAAAGAACTTATGTTTGTACCGGTTTCTGGGCTGGAGATTAGTCTGAGAAAGAGAGGACCTGTAGACACATCGGCTGGTATGAGTACTTCTTTGGAGAATGTTAATGGTGGGCGGGTTTGGTCGGCAAGCAGTGTTGTATTGGGAGGTGTGTGAAAGCCCCCTGTTGGTGCAATGTAGGCTCTTTAATTAACTTCTTCTTAGGTCTTTTAATGAGAGGTGCCTACACTCATGGGGAGACAAGTCTACATTGACCATATATATATAAGGTGCTCTGGTTCCATACATAGAGTCTCAGTAAAAGAGGGAGATTCTGGGCATATGCCATAGGACCATGCTGCTGCCCTCATCCCCTAGACTGATGTTGAAAAAATAGATGCCCCTGAAGGGATTAAAATGGTTATTGGTGTCATGTCCCCCCATTTTTATGTTACAGTCCTCTGAGCCAGGGCATAAAGGACAAGACATATGAAAACACAATAAAAGTAAGGAATTCAACTTTTAAGTTAAGATTTTATAGCAAAAACAAACAGGAACATGTCAAAGTTTATTGTTCTAGGATAGTGATGGATTTTAATGACTACAGATTTAAATATTTGTTAATGTCATCAACAATACCACATCAAAATGTTTAATAATGTTTATACTCTTTTGTACTTGGATCATGAAAAAAACAAAATGTGACAAAAATTTGTCACATTTTCAACTTTTCTTAAATAAAGTCAGTGTCTACATTTTTTTCCCTAAATAAGCACCCAAAAAGCCGTAGTAAAAAAAGAACACACCTAGCTGGTCTTTTTAAGTTTATGAAACAATCAACAATATGTTCTCTAATTGCAGAAACCAAATATCTCCCAGAAAAGTTTATTTATTTTTAGATGTAGTAGCTGTATTTTTATTTATTTATTTATTGATTGATTTTCAGACGGTATAAATTGCCCTTTCTCAGAAGAGATAAGAGTTCAGTCAAGCCCTACAAGCAAGTACTGTCTCACATAAAGTAATCAGCCAGGGCCAGTTTTACATCTCACAGTTTCTGTTTTCTCCTCCCTATTTTTTCTTTTTATCTTTTGGTCTTTGCAGCACATAGGATGATTTAGATGAACACAGGAGCAAAGTTCACCTCAACTGAAAGAGGAGATCAATATTTACAAACCCTTTTGAGTGTTGACCTTTCACAAATTCCACCATACTGTTTAATGTTCTGGGCAGCAGTTTAATGACACATCATCATGCACTTCATCAAACTGTCCTGCCTCCTGGTCTCCTACTTTATGCACTTTCATTTGTTTTTTTGTTTTTTGTGAAATCTCATGGGAAATATATCCTTGGCATGTTTTGGGGTTTGGTAATACCTTGTTTAAAGCCAGTATGACAGTATGACAGAAGTAGAAGCACATTTATGCTAAAATAAATTACTTGATCATGTACTATAATGGTGTAGGCATTTAGTTATTAGGAAAGTTGATTAAGGGTTTTAAGGGAATTCAAATCTTAGTTGAGCACGGGAAATATGAATCCGCCTTAAAACAGGTGATTTCAAGAAGCAGGCTAGATGCTGAAGGAGGTATAATTAAATCAAGCACCTCTAATCCTTCTTTCTTTTAACCCCCTATCCTGATAATCGGCTGGGAATGGAGCTATTGATGCAATTAAATTGAATTAAAGGCTAAGAGTTAATGTAATAATGTGGGGGTTTTCTGGCTAAATATGTCTCTTCAGCTTGAGCACAGCATTTTCAAACAATTCTCAAGTGCTGCTCCTGTAATTCAAGGATGTCAGTAAACATGCTGTAAGTTATTAGAGGAGTGTATTTACACTTTACAGGTTGCAAATGCAAATCCGTTTTCTGCTATTGGAGGAGATTGTAATCTGATCTGAAGGTCCCGAAAGATACGTGTGAAGTAGATACAGAGCTATGAAAAGGTATTTAAACCTTGCAAGTACTTTTGTCATGTTGTTTCAGACCAGATCATCAAACAACATTTAATATTAAACAAAGACCAAGCCTCAGTTTTCAAAAGGATTTCATTTTTGATTTCTTTTCATGCTTGGATTATTTTGCTGCTGTACAAACAATGTTTGGTAACAAACTGAATTTCAGATATTTTTTTTTAAATATTGTCCTGTGTAACAGTCCAATAGTAGCATAAGATATGTAAAAAGGAAGAAAGGAAGGAACACAACTGGTGGGGATTTTGTTCTGAACATGTCTACGGTATGTGTTGTAGCCCTTGATTGAGCACTGATTACAGCCACAGTTCAACACCTTGTCATGACCTTCTGTAATTTCGTTCAAGTTTTTACCTGGGTTTAGAGTTGGTGTGCTCTTCTGATTCATTTGAGTGGATTCCTGTGATTAGTCATTGGACTGTTTTCGTAGTTTCCCATCATCATCTTGTTTTCCCTGTGCTCCCGGTGTTTATGCTTTCCCGTAGCTCAAGCCCATTCAGTCAATTGCAAAAACCTGTTTCTCATTCAAGTAATCATTGTCCCTGTACTTAAGCTCCCTCTTTTTAACGACCCCTTGTTTGATTATTCTGGTTCCTGTTGCTCATGATTGCTCTCGTTCAAAATAGTTTGAAAACATCTTTTTTAACTTATCTTTCAGGATATTTTCTCACAGCTTTTTTCTTTTTCTGAATTTAACTTTTTTTTTTACTTCATTGTTAACATGTGTCTCCCTGGCCTTTGCTTGAGTCAGATTCATCTGAAAAATAACAACCGTTTCTCCCAATATTTAATTTTCACATTAACATGCATAAATAAAATGGAAAATAGTCCTTCATGATTTTTTTACATCACCATTGAAAGACACATCTTTAAATGTAAGTTGTTGAAAATGATGCTGCCAGATTTCTGATCAATTTTTTCACCAATTTTTCAAAACCTTGAAGTTACTAGGACACTGGCTTCTGGCTCATTATAGAGCATTTTGTTGTTGTTGTTGTTGTTCTTGTTATAACTAGGGGAGTTCTTCACAAACTTGGACTGAATTATATCAGGCAGCTTCTGGACCCATACGTCGCTGAGGTCCTTTGACCAGGGCCTCTTGGTGGTTTCCCATAGTGAGATTAAAGCAAAAGGAAGAAAAGTATTTTGTTTAGTTGTCCACAGACTCTACAAATCTCTATGTACTTGTGATTGGTGCATTATACCTATTTTAAAAGCCAGGTATAACTATATTTTTTTAATGACCTGAATGTCATTATTTTTTCTTGTTTTGTATACATTGTTAGATGTTGTGAGATGTTTTAAAATTTTTATAACTTTAAAGATTCTAAATAAAAAATGTTTCCTAACTCACATTATACCCTGAACAGCCAACCCAGATTGTATGGACTTTTTAAGACATACCCTCTTTGTAGAAGTGGGAGAAGCTTAGCTAAAAAAACTGTGTAGTCAGAAGTGTCCTCCGTCCTTATGTAACAAAAAAAAGTGATATTTCTGATATATTGTACTTTTTGTTAGAAACAAAAGCCAGAGTTAGCATTGTGTCATAAAAATGCAGACAAACTATATTTAGTGAATCTATCAAATAAGTTATTTTATCGTATACTAGTAAACTGAGGAAGACCAGCAGTTGCAGAAGAGGTTGATCTGAAATATATACCTCAGTTAATCTAGATAGAATGAAGCAGAACGTTCCAGCTTACTTACACCTATTGCCAGCCTTTACTGATTTTTTTAATAATCAGAAAGCTGACTTAATTTTTTTTGTCATTTTTAACTTTATTCATGCAAGCAGATATAAAGTTCCACACAACTATTCAGTTGTGTTTTATTAGCTTATGTTTCATTAAACTAAAGATGTTGGGAAAGCAATCAAGTGTCAAAAAGTAAGATACTGACAGCCGATTTTGACTGAAAAAAAACATCCCATAATTTAGTGTCATATTTAGATTAAATAAAAATTATTAAGAATTTGATGTTCTGTTTCTTATTTTTGCCAGTCAATCTTCAACAAAAGCAACCTGCTCATGAAACACAAATAAAAAAAAGGGAAAGGAAATAAATCACAATCCTGTTCAAACTCTTATGTTGGTGTTTCGGGCAAAATCATTCTTAGAAATGTAACATTTTGCTGAGTGTTTTATGATAATCTCTTGTTCTTCTTTTCCAATTAGTTGTAAATCACAATGTTTATAAAACCATTTTTTTCACTTCCCATTTGCCTCAATGTCTCTTACTGCTGCCTTAACTCAAAATTCAGAGAAATAGCTTCAAAAAGCAAAAACAGCTATCAAATGCAACCAAAATAGACACATAACCATTGCACCAAAACAGTCTGCTGCACACATATATCCTGTGATACACATGACATTACACTGTGCAAAATAAGAACAGCTAATAAATAAAGCTTAGGTGGTAAATCATCTTTGAGCCTCTACAAAGGAGTGGGCTAAGAACCTTTTGTCAGGTTGAGCCAGGATTTAAGCCCTCTGGGAAGACTATGAATATGTGTTGTCATGTGTTTAAGTGTATCATTGCACACATTTTGTAATATCATAAAATAAAAAAAAGAACGCTTCTGCTTGATGAGTGGCAAACAAACAAATCAGACAGAAAATATATATTATTGGTTGTTTTAGTGATGTTCCTGAAGTCTGTATGATTGAATGTACAGTTTCAAAACACATGCAATCAGACAGACACACACACAGCTATTTCTCAACCATATATCGAATCTAGGCTTATAGCTCTCCGGTTGCTGTCCATTTACTCCAGGGTCCATCTGGGAGAGTCCAAACTGATAGAAGTGCACCATAATGGACTTTTTATAAGCCACTGGGTAGACAGACACACTCCATCTTCTGCTCTTTCTCACTCTGCTCTAACCTCTTTGCCTCTCAGTAGAGAAGTTAAATCTGGTTGGAGCAGGACTCTCCATGGGCTGACTGTGGGGGACTTGGGGTCATTGCGTGCCTTCAGAATCTAGTTTAGTGGGTCCAAATGGCAAACAGAAATAAGACACTTTTAATTCTATGATCTCTGTCTCAAAGTCAGTTAAATGCAGGTTTAAAATAAATCAACTAGCAAAAATCTAAGCATGGTCTGTGATGAGATTCTGTAAACTGGTCAGAAATAATACAGTTTCATGAGAACAAACAGTATAAATGAAATCTTATTGCTTATCTCTAAAACAGAAAGCCCATTTAAATATTTAGGTTACCTCCTCTGTCTCTCCGCTCTAAGATCTGATGGAAGTTTTTGGGTTTCTATAGGTGCCCCACGTTCTTGCGTCCACAAATGATCCCAAATAGACAAATGAAAAAAGGAAGCAGTCATTTTCTTTGCGCAGCAACACATGGAAGAAGGGCATGGTTTCACTACTCTAAACTTCATCCTAGCACTTTGGCGTCAAACCCTGGGGATAGTATTAGACAAAATCTTGGCTTTTTTCCAAATAGAAACATTTTTAAGCCTTTGTAATAAAGACCTGTAGGATTTAACCCAGCATTTGAAGGAGAATTCAAAGACTTTACACTTCAGCCGTTGCTATATGTTATTTTGTTTCTTATCAGGACATGAAGTGAATTGTGCAGACAACAGATTATTGGGGAAAATGCGTTAAAAAAAAGCCAAAGGCAAAAGAAAGCCAAAAATAATCCTCAAATAATCAAACTAAATTCATATCAGAATTCTAATACAGCCCTAGGTTCTGGCGATGGAGCTCTAGCACTCTGCGTCTCTTAGGGCTCAAACTGCACAACCCTTCCATGTAAACTTCTGCTCCAAGCTATATACTAAAAGCTCCTCCTACAAGACATCTGCAATTAGATAAAGTTTATTTACCTCAGGAAAATTACATAGAATCAAAACACATTTGATATTTTGATGATACTATGATACTATACATTTTTAATCAAGTTCTATTTATTAGTTCATCAGAAATACATAACTAATTCCTGTCCTGTGTATTTCTGAACCTTGAGAATGTTTATAAATCCAATGTGTCTATTTATGAATCAGGTGTGTGCCTCCACTGCTTTTAAAGATTTCTAAAGGCATCCATCTTTACGGAAAGTATTTTAGTTAGCTCTATATGTCAGCAGGTAGATTGAAACATACTCTCTGGTTGGTGCACATTTCAAATCGTTACAAGTAATATATTTAAAGTCCAAGAGAAATTATAAGTAATTTGTGTAAAATTCCAAGTCATATGACTCCAATCTACACCTGTTGGTGTCATGATTCTGTACACCAGCTTTGGTCTGATTATTCCCCATCTGCTCTGCTCCTGTGCTCATCAACTTTCATCATCTCCACCTGTCCCATTGTCTTTACAAGCCTTGCTCAGACCAGAGTCTGGGCAAGATTATTTCGAGCCCTATGGTGAGAGTTTTCTAGCGTATCTTCTGCCTGCCTGCCTGTTACGACCTGTTCCGTTCCAAGATCTTGCCTTTTGTCTGTTTCCCTGCCGGATCTGTTTCTGTGTCTTCTGGTTTTGGCCCCTGTCTCCTAGTTACTCTGATTTTAGATTACAGACTGGATCATTCACGGACATCGGATCTCCTGTTGCTGACCTCTGCTCCCATAACGAGTCTGATTTTGGATCATGGACAGGATTGTCTTCGGTCATCTGACCTCCCAGCTCTGACCTCTGATTAAGATCACTCCCCTTAAAGGTGCTGTTTGGAAGACTTACCGGCTAGCCGCCCTCCAGGAACAAGACCACTCACGTGCTGGCTGGACAGCTGCACCTCTGGACTCATCCTTCGTTCCCACTGAGGTCAGCAACCCTCACTCTCCTGCCTGCAAATCAGCTCGTCATCCTGGGCCGAACACTAACGCTCATAATCTCTCTCCAGAAGAACCAGCTGCTGTGGCAGATCCCCGCTGTCGCTCCAGTTCATAATAGTTTTCAAAAAATACTGCTGAACTCTTCCCGGATGTCTGGTTTGAATTCTGAGTCCGCAATTTTCACCAGTTCGTTACAGTCGGTGGAACTTTACTACATTGCATTTGACGATTCATTTGTATTCTTCTGTATGTTGGAGACAAATTCCTTATATTTTCCAGGAATTACTCTTTTTCAGCCACCTTCATAGGCCAAAGTTCAGGTTAATATTTTAGGTTAAAAGGAAGGTTTGATATCCCATCAATCATTTCATAGATTTGGATTGAATACATTTCCAGCAAACATGGTCCCTGGGATGTCAGACTGATTCAAAAACATTTCCTCAAATAGAATCTATACCCTAACCGTTTTGCTTCAATAAATTTCTGCTTTGAATCTTTACTTGATTGGCTACTCCAAAACAAACAGTAATGATCTTACTAATTTCTATTTTTTGCTTTTTTTCCACCAAATATGAGCTCTGAGAACATCTCTTTCAAATTGTTTGCATGGCTAGTTCTGATAATAGACATGGTTCTGCAGAACAGAAACTGGGTTTAAGAAATATTTTATGTACCAGAAGTGATACTGATAATATGATAATAATGATGTAATAACCTTAAGTACAAAAAAACTTCCTAAATTATAACAAGCAAAATAATTATGCAGTATGAAGACTTATGTAGGTGCACTGAGTTAAGGCAGAGCTATTTAAGTTTGGATTGCCAATAAAAGAACATTAAAATTGGTATTAAACTATTGACAAGCATACTTGACATTACATCTTTTGTATATTGCTATTTGACCCTTTACTTTAGCAGTACTATTGGCAATAGTCTTTTTAAGTTTATACTATAAGTACTGTAGTTTTGTTTGTCTAGATTTAGGTTTCCATGAAATATAATTTTCCTAAATTGTATTTCTGAAACAGTATATTATATCATTTGTTCGGAAAGATTATTTATGCCCAAAGTTCGACATAGTTTCTAACAAAGATGAGCTTACAAGACTAATTAGTGATAAAATTGGTATAAAACCCAACTGACAGCCAAGAAAAACATTCAGTCTTGAGTAAATGTCATCTTCCTGCATGTTTCTACCCTCAAGGTTTCTACAGCTTTTCTTCTGTCTGCCACACATTTATCTGACACGATCAGACACAAACCACTTAGCTTTTTAACACAGCCCTTATCTGGCATCACAAAATATATGCATATGACGTAGTGACAGGAAAACATTGATTATCGCTCACAGTTGCCTCCACAGTGGCATGCTGTTACCATGGCAACACTGTCATGCTGAGGACATAAATGAACTGAGGTGGGGGGTGGTGGAGGTGGTAACGGTACTCAGGGTAGGGAGGGGGTGAGGTAAGTGGATTATAAATCAGTGTCCACACTCGTTCGTCAAAGCAGCATCTGAGGGAGGTGAATGAAGTCGGCCGACGGTTGTTCCCGGCAATGTTGAAGGACGGCTGCTGTGCCGTTGCTACAACTCACATTTTTTTCACTCATTGCATTTTATTTTTCCTTCTTATCCAACATGACTTTCTGAATCCTGTTTACTTTTTTTCTACCTGCTATATAAAGTATGATCTAACTATTTAACTCTTGGAGAAAGTTTATGTTTGTTTTAACATTTATTTTTAATTATTATTCTCTTAAAAACACAATAATTACTAATCTTTTGTTTTCCAAAAGTCCTCCAGAAATTTATTTTAATCATCTTGATATTTTAAAGATGCAATGATGTCAGAAGAATCTAATTGCTTCCCCTTCAATGCAAGCTAAACGCATAGCAGCTTTTAATACAAATCTATGTATTTTCCCTATTTAAACTTTTAAAGGCTTCAGTTCCATTAACAATGATGACTAAATTCGACAGGTCCATCATCAGGAACATCCTTAACAGCTGTATCATCATGTAGTGCAGCACCTGCACCACATCCTGCCTTAAGTCTCTCCAGCTCAACATAAAAGCAGATGAGATGATGATTGGTGTCCCTGTTCTCCATCTCCAAGACATGTACAGCATATGTCTCACCTGAGGGGTACTCTGCCTTGCAGGTAACCCTACTCATCATCACACAGCCTCTTTGGTCGGCTATAATCAGGGAAATGTTTGTAGAGTCATTGTGCCAAGACCAGCAGACTGAGGGACAGCTTCCTTCACTAGGCTGCCAGGATGCTCACCACCCCCTAATTTCCCCAAACCACATTAGCAGGAAATAAATGAAAATGTTTACATCTTTAGACTATAAGCAGTTATAATTCATTCACATTGAACTGACCGACATAACCATATGTTTATTTTTACAGTTTATTTTCAACTTTCTACCCAGACATTAATGGCACTCATTTTATTTTCATGAGCTTTAGTACTAATGTTCTTCATGTTTAATGTCAGTGTGTTTAAAGAAAAAAAAAACTACATTGATTCCTTTGTATGTAGTACTGCATATATGGGTAATGAACAAGTCGTGAACCTGGAATGTTTGTGATGGTGTGTTTTCTTCTTGGGATTACATTAACAAATGCTTCACAGTTGTGTTTAAGAACTTTCAATCCAAAGGTATTTTCTTCGTGCTCCTGTAGCTACGTTCATCTGAATGTTTTTTTTAATTATGAAGAACCAGGTATTTAAACAGTGTTTCGGACCATAGATACCCTTTTATTTAAACAGTATTCACTGACAACTCAGGCATCTTTAGCAGGATATTGTTCCCTGCCAGAGAGCAATGAAACAATTCAGGAATTGTTTGAAAAACTATAAATTTGAGGTGTTCATTTCAGATCTAACTACTCAGGCCCCAAACTAATTGAGCGTCTGGGAATTCTGTTTGACAAAGAAATCGGATCTAAAGCCAGACCTTACAACTAGACTTGTACGATCTCCTGCTGATTGTGTTTTGACATCCAAGAACACCTTAGCAGTAAAATCGATGTGATACCTTTACAGATTGTGTTAAAAGTAAAAGAGGATCAGCACACTATTAGGCAGCAAATGCATATTATGACTGCATACTCAGTAAATAACAATAAGTTGTACATTCTTGAGTACAGCAAATACAAAAGAAACCAACCCAGAGCATAGACTGGCAGTTAGTTTTCATGAATCTTCACAGACATTTATTATAAAAATTTTGTTAGAGCCACCCATTCTCTCTTTTTAAAAAAGTGCAGAGAAGGATGTTCAAATTGTAACACTTGTCCTAACCTTTAACCTTAGTAGACAAAACTTTCATATGACTAATAATGTCTTTTCCAGCTGGCATTCATGAGTTGGAGAGGTCAGGACAGGATCAAGGATAGATGGCCAGTTTTTGCACACTGCTTTAAAAACCTAAAATTATGAATCCCCAAGACTAAAAAAAGAGTGCACAAAGTGGAGGCTTTTTGCCTGTTTGTTTTTTTTCTAAAAAGGGGAATATTATTTAATCTAAGGCAAAACAGGAGATTTATATTTTTTTCTATAATATATTGTCTTATTTTTTATCAGATAGCTGATAAAAAAGGGCCAATTTGAACACAAACAAACAAAAAAAATCTTATCACAAATCCTAAAGGAGGTATATGGTCTGTTTGGGACTTAAAAAAGCTTATAATTTCTGAGGCATATTTAGAATCTGATAACTTTCAAATAAACAATTCAAATTGTACTTTTTCATTATGTTTTTACTGCAAAGTACTGTACCAAAAATCTTTATTTTTATATCACTTCATGCATCAATATTGCATTTTTAGGCTCAGTAATGTAGTTCCCAGTCAACTATCACACTAAAGGCACTTTAGTGTGATAGTTGGCAGTTAGTCAATTCAGCTATTTGAATCTCTTTAGTTGTGTTATTATAAGGTTTATTAAAAAAAAAAAAAACAGGTATAAAATGTACTTTTTTACTGCCTGCCTGTATTCCAATCTTTTTATTCTTTTCCACCCTTTGTTTAGAACAGCTCATATTATCCTCAGAGCGCTCTGTAATTTCTTTCAACATCTACAGCAGTTGACACATTTAGAACAATATGTTCTACAAATGCTGTGTGGAGTCTGTCTACCTGTTCTCTCCAAAAGAAAGAAACACGATTTGCGATTTCTGTGAAAGGCTTTTCATTTACTTACAACTCGATATCCAGTAACAAAGATCTCAATGGCTTTTGATCAGGAATCACCTGTAAAGACGCATTAAGTGTTCCTAATGGATACCTATAATAATAATACTCTGTGTCAAAATGTACTTAATGTTCATTGTGTTTTAGTTTAGTGAATAATAAATAACTTAGGCTCATTTGAATCTTCACAAGCTGCCAAATTTTAACAATTATCTGAACCTTTGAAGGAGGATAAGAAAAAATATACTGGTAGCCGATTCCCATGTAAAGACTGTACTTTCCTTAAACATTTTTTTTAATAAGTAAGAAAAAATTAACCTGATTCCCCACTCATTCCTTATAAACAGTCAGTGTCCTCCATCAACAATGTATTAGTCAAATTGTTCCCTTTAAACCTAGAGTTATACTGCAAATCTACCTTGGTGCAGAGTGTTGCCCGTGTTAACTTCCTGGTTCCTGAGCCAATCACATGAGGATTGTAGAATCTTTTTCAGGTTTGAAACACTAGGTGTCATGGTTACTTATTGCCCCTTCAATTAATAACACAGTAGAGACCAGATGTGCTCATACATCCTCTGACAATAACTAGAATAAAAAGTCTAATCTTTACCCTTTGTCTTGTTACATTATTATAAAAAGGTATCACCATTTGCTAAGTGCCACTAAAATGAGAGATTAATGAGGCATTTTTAAGGCTCAGATGTTATTGGTATCTTTCTGCAAGCTTCTCTCAATAGTGCTGGATTTTTGGCTATCTATCTATCTATTAGGTCAGATCGAAGCACTGCTACTCTCATAAATGAATTTCAATTCAGCCCACAGATCTTTCAGGATTTACAACTGCCAATTTATATATTTTCTGGATTCTTTCTGCCACATCACAGAAAAAAATTCACAGTAAATGCACATCCTTTTTAGCTAATGAGAGCGTCTACACTGACTTGTTTGACTGAGTCTACTGTTACTCTACATTGAAGCAAGTTTGGAGTTATTCTACGGAGATAATACTTTACCTACAGGATGCTAAACAAGTACATCAGTATTTTCACAGGGCATCACATAAGAGAGAGAAGATTTTCTTGAATTCCTTGCTTTATTAATAAATACTTTTGCATATTTCTCCAAGTAAATCAATAATTTATGATGACACTTTATATGTACACATAATATAAAACCAAACATAGGTGATCAAAAAACTAAATGATTTGACATAAACTGTACCAAAATAAGTAATAAATATACCTGCTCTGTGCTCATTCTGCTCACAAAACTATCTAGGAAGAGAATAACAAAAAACAAACAAAAATCAAAACAGTTGTTTCGAATTTTTCCTTCTTCAGAATAAGTTGTTTTGGTCTGACTTCAATATTTATAATAGGCTTTTATTGTGAAATCACAAAATTCTGCATGCTTCTCAGAACAGCTCTCTGCTTCGTAGCAGAGCACAGCAGGGCAGAGCGGATTAGAGCGCTTTCGATGTAAATCGAGACAGGAGTGAATGGCGGCAAAGTGTGTGGCACGGTGGGGCGCAGTGGAGGCGCAATCAGTGTAAATCTAGGGTTAGATCATGGTTAAAACAGCATAATTTACTTACTTATTTATGCCATCTGTTTTGTAAAGACTACCAGTTCCCCTGCAGAAAAGCACTCCATGATGATATGATAATGTTTTCAGACTTTCAAGCTTCCCTTTTTGCTCAAAAAGTACCAGTAGCCATAATGGTCTAGATTACTTTATCAATCCATAGGTTAGGTGTCCATATTTTGATGTTCAATTTCTGAGTTCAAGTTCAAACTGTAATCTGATGGTTTTAGTTACTTTTGGAGTAATGGCTTCTTCCTTTGTGCCAACATCAATAAAGAACAACCTCAAAGATACCACACCAGGCAAGTCAATGCAAAGATTGGAGATGTGTAAAGGTCCTATTTTATAATGATGATTTTATCTGAAAGGCAATTTAGAAAAGGAAAGCAATCAACCAACAAAAATAGCAATAGAAGAGCTGCAGAGACCCAATACCCTGTTAAGAGAATATTTTGTCCTGTTAACTATTATGAAGACACTGCAAAAATCTTTTGCCTTAAATGCAATTTTGGATATACAGTTGGTTTAGATCAAAGCATCCATTAGCTTTATTATAGCCCATTTAAGGCCCAGCCCTAAGTCTAATAATGAATTTTTGGTAATCCTAAAAAATAGCTTCCATCCAAATCTCAATATGTCTCTTGGGAAAACTAACAAAACAATTGTTGATCTAAATTTCACAAAAAGAAATAAGAAAGAAAAAATAAAGCTTGCTCTGTTCAGCTTATCAATAGTGCTTTGAATCTATATCTTAAATATGATTTTCTTGCACGCTGCCTTTTTTACCTTGTGTCTGAACTTTTCTTACTTATTTACCTCAGTGTGCATTGGCGTCTCTTTGGCCTGAAGTAAGAACACAACTTTTGTATGTTTTCTTTTTTTAGGAGAGGGGTTCAAAGTCAGCAGAGCTTCACCAGATCTACAGACAGGCTCACCATGTTTGTGTTTTCCTTATCTATCCCTTCCTAAGGTGTTACACACAATTTATTTCAAGGAGAAATAAATTGCGATACAGTTGGAGTTCCAAGATAAATAGTTGTTATTATTCAGGCCATGAGGCTAATAGAGAGAGCAGTCCAGTCATGCAGCTTTTACGGAAATTGGGAGTTCCACCCTTAAGAGCTGCATTTCTGTAAAACACAAAATTGGGAGCAATAACTTTACTGGTTTTCATTCTCTTAATGGACAGAATTTTGTCAACAGCTTTCCTGTTTAAATAACCCTGTGCTAACACCCATCCATGTTTTAAAATGCAGTCCTGAATGATAAAAACATTTTAAAAAATCCCTTCAGAGCTTCAGGAGAGTTCTGAATAATAGAGTTTCTTTTTTCCTGATGTTTTTCCTTGCCCTTCAAAATATTCCTTTTATATTTTTGTATAGTTAATGGGAAAATATCCTTAAGGATTGTTTTTTTTTTTCCTTTTTACCATTGGATATTAATGTAGGTACAGGTGTACATAAAAAAAATTCCTCTGAATATGCAATTGGTTCAGTTTTCTTTGATTATTTTAAAACTTTTATTTGGATAAATTAGTTGAACAGTTACAGTTATAACTTTTTCTAATGTAAACTCTTTATTCAAACATTTTCGATTTTTAAGTCCACTACTTTCTGTTGTAACTACTAATGTAAATATATCAAAGTCACATTTCACTAGACATTATTCACAGGAAACGTTACAAGAACACGCAGATATTTTTGGGGTAAGTGTGTATTAAGCCTCATTCAAAAATAGCAGAAGAAAATGTCTACCAACTAAGGCTTCCTAGTCTATAGCCATTCCACATCATTACGCATAAGTTAATTTCTGGACATCTAAGGTTTAATTTCTTTGTATGTGTGGATTCCATGGATTGTTACCAACATCTGGTAAAATGTCATGTCAATAACACCTCTAGAAATATATTTACTGAAAGAAACAGTAGCACATTCAATATTTATTTTATTTTTTTACATACTATTTTTCAATTTACTTAAAACAACTGAAAATGAGAGTAATCATCAACATTAATTTAGTCACTGGTTCTACTTGATGAAAATAATTTATTTATCCCAAAGGGAAATTAAAAACAACTGCACATTTCTGTTTAAACATACTCTGTGCTCTTTGCTATAATTAAGAACTTTGGCCTGACTAGCACATTTTGAACCTAATTTCTAAGATTGCTTTTTTACGTTTGTTGGTCATTGTTAAAATGTTAATTTTAACAAGAATTAAGGCCATGTTTAAATAATGAAAACTTGGTGGTTATCCCCTGCTACATCTACCTGCACCAAGGCAAAAACTTTTCCCTTGAACATCGTGAATTTAAAAACAGAACATTGTTTTTTTTTTCATAAACCACACCTTGTATTTGGCTCATGATACTAGATAACGAGCTTTATTCAGAAGTGTTTTTTTTTTCTACAAAAACAAAAGAAATATATTTGAAACTGCACAACATTCCTTCCCAATAAGTCAATCAAGCAATACAATCCAACTTCAGAACTGGATAAAACTATTTACTGCTCACTTAGATACATGGGCGCCTACCATATGACTACATTACCAAATCCTTCAGAAAACCCAGTGAAGGATTTCTTTATGTCTTTTTCTTGCTATTGTGTAATTGTCTAATGTCTTGCAATTAAATTAAATGTACATGCTGCATTTCACAAGGACTTCAAAGGTAGGCCTTTTAGTGGAAATGATAATTATGTATTCATTCTTTAAAATGTGGACTTTCTGATGCTGTGCACTAATGTTCTTCTCATTGTACTTTTATTGAATATACACTGGCTTTCAAAAGTATTTATATGTATCTTTTTCCACTTTTTCCTGTTTTATCAGATTCAAAGTACAAAGTATTGACCTACTGTAAGGATTGTTAAAACCATTTGATATTTCTTTGCACTTTGAGATAAAGTACCACTTGTTTTGGTGTATCACATACTATTGCAATAAAATACCTTGAGCCTTTTGGTTGTAGAGCGACAGAGTGTGTAAAAGGTTAAGGGCAGAGTACCTTTGTAAGGATATGTAAACAGCTGAATGATGTGAACCAGTCACTGAGTGTTGACTGTTCAGTTGTCTTCAAAGAGCTACGGTAGAACAAGGATCAGCTGTCATGTCTCACAGGCTGGTTCCTTTAAGGCAAAGATCTGCCTCACTGACTAAAAAACTCTCTGTCAATCTTTCCAATGCACAGTACATGTTACACTAGCTGTTGTCTTCATAATTATTTTATTTCTATGCCTTGTAACCTAACACCCTTTCTCCTCACATTTCTTTGGGTTTGTTTGCATTAGTTGTCTGTTTACAATCCTTAAACAAAAGAATTAAAACGCAAATGCAATATCTCAGTAGAATGATGTACTTCTGAGATGGACAAATATTTATTGTATGTTTTTCAATAAAATGTTGTAAACCTTTTCTTGAAACTGCAACATGATGATTTTATCAATTGGGAGACGGAATCTATATAACAGCATAAATCCCCTTCTTGAAAGGTAGTTTCCTGCTAAATTGCTGCTGTTTATGCAAAACAACCACCCCCATAGTGAAAAACGATTTAACTTTAAAGCTTTTTTGTCAAGTCACTTTCTTAACATTGAACCACACATACAGACTGTAACTGAAGTGACCTAGTTCTACAGAGCTTTAGATGATGGTCTGAGTTCCTTGAAGTAACTTTGTAGCCCTTCCTAGGCAGAGAAATGTAAATAAAATGTGTCTTTTCACAGATTTGAAGGCTTTTCATTTTAATATCGTTCAGTATTTATGTCAAATAGCATAGTTTTAATCGTGTCTGGGTGCAGTTACTAAAATTAAATAGATTATGATTATTAACTGGTTGCATGGTTTAATAGGGAGCTTTTTTTTTTCCAAAATAGGAGTTAACATATTACGTTAACGTAATTATGTATATATTAATAGAAATATAATATAATTTGAAATTAAATGAAATGAAATGGACTGACTGACTGAATGAATGAATGAATGAATAACATTTAATGAAATAAATAAGTAAATAAAATTAACAAACAAAGAAACATATAAGAAGTACTATAACAGTGTAGTTTGTTTGCAATAGCTGTACTCCAATATGCACACCACATCCGATCTTAACGTCATATCCGGTCGTAACTGCGTGAAGATGTCGGCAGT
>JAUZNJ010100263.1:0-21298 GCA_034780135.1 Jordanella pulchra
TATATATATGGGACATGGGGTCATGACTATTGCTACAACATAGACATACATAGAAATAGAATAGAAAATAATCTTAAAAGTTGAATGTACTATGAATATAATTCAATGCATTATATTCTAGATGGAGATTTGCCGGAGCCCAAGGTTGAACACCTTAGGGCCAAACTAAATATGCTTCAACAAGGTATATCTTTTTAAGATTCTTATCAATTTCACTAGTTCGATGTCTGATTAAAAATGTCGTTAGAGTGTTAATGAAAACATTTCCACCGACCGAGAACTTTGAATTGGTCATACTTCAATAGCGATAGTTTTAACTTTTGTTTAAACTTAATATTTAATGATCCATTTTAAATCTTGACAATCAATCCAATTCAACAATCACTTCCTATTTAAAAACGTATAATGTTTTTTAACACGTACATTTAAATCTTGTAAAGACGCTGTTTCGTCTTTCCCTTTTTGGTTTTAGCGAGAAGTGCTGCGCTTGCGTACCGTTTCCAAAAGTCTTGGCTAAAGTTATGAATCAGCCGTTTTACTGTATTACTATTATTTTACATTCTTTTATAGTCATCAGCGGATATTCCTTACATTTAAGTGCACAAACTGTCTGAAGAAGGCAACTTTCGTAAATTAGTGTAGATGTAGTGGAACCATCTTGATACACCGGGTAATCTTTGCAAAGAGACACATCCGGTTGTTGTTAGCCGTTCATTGTAACAGAATAAAGCGGTTAAATTGTGAATTATGGGTCTTACAATCTTTTTTAAAAACAGATTAATCGCCGCATTTAATCCAAAATTGCAATTTTAGGGTGTCCGTTTATAGAAATCCTTGTTAGGTTTTGTACCAATAAGAACCCACGCTGTGATGACGGTATGTAAATGAAGCTGTATTTCCATGTCGATTTGAGAGAAATATAAACCCAGTTTCATCAAAACACCACTAAATGTATTTTTTCAGACCTGGCTAAAGTTTAAGGATTGTGTACCAACATACTGAAATGAAACTGTAGTAACGATTGTTAGCAACCATGAGTAAGATAGGTCTTTCCACATAATATATACATTCCAATGACGTTAGGGTGTTATTGTCAGTAAGGTACATCCTTACCTGTTACTCCATCCGTGGAGTATCAGAACATGATGAATGGAGGTTTATGAGATATGATTAGTATCTCCCTCTTGTAGGGAACTGCAACACCCTACTTGAGCCATTCTGATTTTTACTGTGTTATACTGTAATGACGAGTTAATGGTGTGATGTCTTTATCAATAGAGAGAAAACATGTTGAGGATGAAGTCAGAGTCACCCAGTCCATCAGTGACGAATTACAAAAGGAACTGAAAGCCTGTAAGACCATTTCGATTGAACCATAATTAGATAAAAAAAATATGATATATTTTCAGTTACCGTAATGAAAATTAAGTAACAGTAAAAGTAAATTATTTTACTTTTAGTATACATATAACACATGGATTGCTCTTGTTTTTCAGTACTAACTGAAGTTAATGAACTGGAAGGAATACATAAAGATAAAGAAGGTGCACAATTTAAATGTCTCTGTATGTTTCGGTTAGTTCGATATAAAGAAAATAATTTGTCTTTTGTTTTGTCAGGGGCATGCAGAAAGTTGCAGCTGCAGTGTGAAGAGTCTGAACAGGACCTTGACAGGTTAAAATGTTCACTATTATCAATATTTTTATTTTTATTAAACTGTTTTTTGTTTTTTGTTTTTTTTATCTTAGACTAAAACCTGTAGTTGCTTACCGCTCGTAGTGTAGTTTTTCTACCACTAGGTGGCGGTGACCTGTCATGTCATTAACATTGTCTGATAGTTTGCTGGATTATATCTGTGTTGTTTTTTTTAAAATAATTATTGTAGTTTATATTTCTACCATGCAAAAGCATTCAGAAACACTCCTTGTCATGTTTCACATTAATAGAAATCACTTCTTAATTTAAATAGATATTATAAGACTAAGGCTGATCAGAGACGTTTGCTAAAAGATCTCAAACAGCAACACATCATGCCAACCTGTTAGACAGCAAAGGGTTACAGGGTCATATCTAAAGGTCTGGGCCATTAACTACAAAATGGAGAGAACATGAAACAGGATGTACCTTTCCCAGACTCGTCAGCTTATCAAATTCACTTCATAAACTGCCTCTCTGGAAAAGGGATAGAAAAGACCAAAACCATGCCTGAAAAAAAGGTGTCAGGTTGTTTTATGCAACGTGAACAAATTGAGATAAACAAGGAAGGCACAATCCAGAACAACAAGGCTCGCTTCTTTATTGCACCTTATGACACCTAGCTAACATTTTGAGTGCTAAGTTCTCCCCCAGGTTTATCACAACGGTCTGAGTTGGTTTGGACAGGTTTTTTCACTTTCTAAATGAAAACTTAACTTTACATTTACTTCAGTTTGACATTTTTTTATTTAAAATAAATTTCTTATAAATAAGGTCTGAATTACAGATAATAGTATGCATTATTTTACCAAGTGCTCACAAACTTGTTTCGATGTTTAGCAAAGATATTACATAAAAAATATGTTGTTTTATTTATCTGACTTTTTTTTTTTCTTTTTTTTTTAACTCTGAATAGGGTTTGGAATCAAAAAACTTTGGTGATCAGTCATTTTTCCTATTTTTCTAGACTAATTCAAGCAGTGGCATTTGGTCACTTCTTTACCAGGATTCAGAGATGTGGATTACTGTTGATATATTGCACATTTTATAAATAGCGAAACCTTGTTTGCCTGGTGTTTATTGTAATTTTAAAAAAAACCAACATATTTTCTTTAGACATCTCTCCTTTGTCTGAACCCAAAACAAGCTTGTTGACTTGTTGTTTTGGTCATTATCTTGCTGTAAGATAACTGCATGTCCAACCAGTCCGCCCTACTTTATTGCTGACATTTTTCTTTACCATCTGATAGCAAATTACTAGGACTTCCTGCTGCCTGGCATTGTCCTGAAATACATCAGTAGCTGTTGAGATGCACTTTGTTGTAACTCTGTCATGTTAAGAAGGAAGGTTTGCGAGAATTCTTGCAGGAAAGCAGAGAGAAAAAAGACGACGTGGTAGCATGATGGTAAGACCTGCCACCTTCCTGCAAGAAGGTCTAAGGTTGGAATCTCAGCTGTGCAGCCCTGCGGAGGAAGCATGTCTTCCCCAAACAGTGACAATGCATAGGGGATTTTTTTTTTTTTTTTTTGCGGTACCTCGACTTCCTCCCATAAAATTAGGCATGTGAGGTTATATAGAAACTTTAAGTTGACCTGAGAATGGACTATGGGGAATTAAGAGCTAAATAGTTTTGAAAAGTCATAGCTATGATAGATTTTTAAACGAATATAAGATCAACTATTCTTTTAAAGAAGCAGTAAATCTTCCCCAAAAGCTTTTAATTCTAGCATGTTTTGTGATTTCCTTTAGTTTATAATAAAATTGTGGATTAAAAAATATATCCAGTTTGCTAAAAATGTGTTTTGAAGGCAGTTGAATCAGAACAAGATGAGTGAAAAGTTTCTGGAGCAGCACAAATGTGAGATCCAGGAAGTCAAGCTGAAACACAGGAAACTTCGGTACGCATTTGTGATGTGGTAATTAATGGCACTCAGAAAGCTGACTTAAACTGTTCCGTATTAACTTACAAAATGATCCTCATTTAAACAGAATGAGATTTGAAAACCAACTTCTGCAACTGGCAGAGCAGCACAAGCAGCTTGACTTCGGCTTTGTAAGTTGGATTTATTTCCTGTCTCCATTTTCAAAAAGGAAAAGAAAAAAAAAAAACTAATAACTAAAATCACCAAATGGTTTTCTTTTTAAAACTGTTATTTAGAATCCAAAGAGACTTCCAGAGAATCTGGAGAAGGCTGAAAATGTAAAACATCAGCTTTTATCTGCTGGTAAGTGTTTTCTCTCTGGATTTTTCCCACGGTCATCTGTGAGCATATTTGTGGTGAATCAGTTTTCCTGCATTCATGTGGTGTTTGAACAATTATGTGGCTCTGATAGAGCAAGTGAAGCTGGCTCAGCTGCACAAACTCGATGAAGAGTTTGAGGAGGCGAAGAAACAGAAGCTGCTGGAGGCTGGAGCCGCACAGATTGCAGAGTAAACCTGCTGATTGTTGCTACTTTTCAGGATGAGTCGATAGTCGTTTGCAATATTCTGAACCACACACTTTGTTCATTTATCTATTTAAAGTTAAAATATTCCTTATTGCAGTGATACCTTTTACTTTAGCTGAGATAATTCACTTTTAAAGTGTTGTAGGGGCCCGTATGTTGTATTATTGTGGCCTCTTTTAATCCTAAACCTGTTGCATTCTTTGATCTATGTCAAGTTTTTCTGTTTGGGAACCTGTTCATACAATACTCTATAGCGAAGTTGAAGTCTGCACTAATTTCTAAAAATTAAAAAAGGAACAAAAAAAATCCAAACACTGAATCTTGCTTTTTTCTGCAACAACAAAAATAGTAATTCATAATTCATACACACACAACCACAACTAAAATCATTTTAAAGCATTTAATTAAATACTTTTCTTTTTTGCAGAAATTGAAAACAGTGTGATACTATTCAACGTTAAGGTGCACAACAACCCTGTGCAACTGAATCACCCTCATTAACGTCAGCAATATTTAACAAGAGCAACTCCATACTCATTTTTTAAAAATAAACACCATTTAATCTCCTTTACAGTGCATGAATTTATGATGGAAAACATGAAAGAGTTTTTTTATATATAAATATGTACAGTAAAACGGTGAATCACAAACCGTGTAAACTTTAAATCGTCCTTTTAGAGTAAATCCAATGTACAGACGAACTCCAAAAAATATTTTAATTCCCTCTTTAGGTTGTAAGCTTTGGCCCTGTTTTTTTTTATTGTGGTTAGGCCAACAACATAGCCAAGAGGGCGTAGGCCTTAAAAGTAAAGCGAGTTTTGCAAGGTGGCATGGCTTTGCTCCAGAACTGTGCAATACACCCAAACCTTTCTCCTTTCCTTCCCTTTAGAAGTAATGCCTTACTGAAAACACAGAGAACAATAAGCAACATGCCAACAAAACAATTTTCACAGCGACTCAGAGCAACTGTAAATGATTTACATTTGATTTACATAAAAGTTAGGCCAGCAGGCATCCATTACTGAAATCCTGTGTGGACAAAAAGCCCCTTCCTGAATTGTTATTTGACATCTTTAGCCCTGGAAATTGGATGCACACCTTCATGAAGGGTAAACGTTGTATACTAAGACGATTCATTTAACGGCTTTGAATTTAATCGAAAAATAACTCTTGCTAATGCAATTTTAGCTTCAACAAACAGATATATGCACACCTCATTCTCTTTATTCCAACATTACTATGCACTTTATTTCATTGGGATTGCATCATTATTTTAGATCTCCAACTTGAGTAAGGGCGTAGATGAGCAATTGGCACCCAATGAAACCATGAGGACACTTTCTCCTATTAAACTGCAAACTAGTCCCAGGCAAACAAACGTCTCTAGAAACAAAGGAACTGTACACTTGCTGCAGAATACTGCTTTTTTTTTGGACCTGCGTGTATCTGTTTTTATATTTTTCTCAGCTGCTGCATGTGCAGTCTGTTTTTGTTTTCAGATCCCCCAGCCACATTCACACAAGGTTGGTAAGGCATTACCCAACACAGCCAGCATGCTAGTAGTCACTTTGGTCTCAGTCACCATAAAAGGAAAAGGGTGTACTGGTTCTTGGTGAAAAAGGCACATTTCAAACCCAGTGACTTTAGGTTGTTCTCAGCATTTTCAATATCGTCTCTTCAAGTTTTATTACTTCTTTGTGTGTAAATCCAGAAAAGGCTGCAGACTGAGGTTCACAGAGGTTCTTTGAGGAGTGATAGATTGTTGTTGGCACAAGTTGGCGATGGCTGTTTTTTGATCGTCTTGCATCGAGAGCTCCCACATAAAAGGTCCATCCTCCATCTTACGTTATGCAAGGCTGTTCCCCATCTGTTAACAGAACAACAGGATTAACAGAGAAATAGATTCTGTCTGCCCACCTTCTTCTAGTTCCCATGTGAATCCAAAAATATATTTAAAATGATGATTACATGGATTAAGTGGGGGAAACTGCAAGTGAAACTCTTAATAAATCATAATTTAGCTTTGATTATCAGTCCTTTTTGTACAACTGAGATATGATAACTTCCAGATTCTTAGAGTCAATAAAACTACTAAATAGAACCCGTCTGACAAAAATAACAATTATCCAGGTGTTCACAAAAGAGCTTAGAACAACACCTGCAGGCTGCATCCTTCTTTGTGAATCAACATGTAAGAAACTGGGGGAAAAATGACATCTGTGGGACAGATCTGAGATGAAACCACCTGCTGGCTAGAAAAGCCCATTTAATCAATCCCAGAGACTTTTGGGAAATTATTTTGTACACTGACAAAGAAAAGGCAGAGCCCATGATTTACTAGGGCCGATTTAGAAACAGAATTGTGCTCTCCACCAAGAAATCCAAGAAAGTCTTGGTCTGGCCTAGTCAAAGCCCAGATTCAGGAACTGCTGCATAACATGCTGTTCCAATGTGCAAAGACTTCAATGTTGATGAATTAAAAAGAAAATCTGCTATCAAGTTCAACAAAAAAAATCCACAGTCGTGTAAACGACTCATTGCTAGTTGGTACTAACAGCTGATAGCAGTTGCTGCATAAGGTTGCTTAACAAGTTTCTAGATTCAGGGGGTAGTTTCCTTTTTCACATTGATAGAAAGAAAATCACATTTGGAAAAAAAAACATGAGAAATATGAGAGGGAGCAAACACTTTTGAATAGCATGGTTTACAAAAGGCAGAACACCTTAATTTAATAATTAGGCCTATTAATTTAATAATTAAAAAAAGCAGTTTCGATTTTAAATCCATAAACATCTATTTTTTAAATTTCTCTGAATTAACTCGTTTAATACTTTAAGCATTTCACCACATTTTTTTCTATCATTGCTACTGACGTTACCTACCTCAAAGCGGCTGTAGACCTTCTTCTCCTTCCTTAGACTCTCTATCCTCTTCAGCAGCCCCTCCCTCTCCTGGGTGTTACCCTGTTGTCGCAGAAATCGACTCTTCTTAAATGGCTTCTCTGTCTCTTGTTCTTTGTCTGTGGCACCACTCTCTTTGTCTCCTCCAGTCTCTTCTCGCTCCTGTCGATTTTTCTGGCTGTTGGCAGAGATTTGCTCCAGAATGACTTTAGTGTCATCCCGCAGGTTGCTGCTGTACAGAGCAGAGCTTCCCTGGGTCTGGTAGCGGGAGGACGCTGATTTCCCGACTGATTCTTTATGATTGGTAGAGGGCTGTTCAACAGTTGTGGATGTTGTGACTTTTGCTGTGGAGCCTTGCTTTTTACTGGAATCGTCAGACACCTCCATGACCGTACTCATGCCCTTGTCATCGCCCAAGGCCTTCTTCTCTTTATCCTTTGGCCCCAATAACCCTTTTAACCTCTGAGTCTGTTTCTTCAGGAATTCAAGCGTCTTACCTTCACCCTTTCCCTCACCAATTGTGTTTAATGAAGTATTGGATCCCATGACCTTGTGCAGTCCTTCCTTAGACTCTTCATGCAGCAACGTTGAAGAGCTGTGGGAGCGGCTCTTTTTCATTTCGCTCTTCTCAGCATCCGTTGCATCTTTCGCCAGAACATCATCGCCACAGGATATGCGACGAAGAGTCAGGGACTTAAGCTTTATCTGATCCTTCTTGATCATTTTGGGTGATGGAGGAGGCTTTGCAGACTTGGATTCATCTTTCTTTTGGCCCTCGGTCTCATTCTCCTTTTTGTGGGGTTGAAATGTCTCCGAAAGTTTCAGGGAACTTCCAAAAGGCTTTGGAGTTATCAATGAAGGCTTAACTGAACTTAATGAAGATCTTCGAGAGAGCTCTGCCAGTTTTGCAGAGATGTCTTGCTTCTTGGGTTCTTTTTCTGATGAAGTGAGGTTTACAGGTGGGTTTTTTGAAGGTGCCGTAGTGTCGGATGTGGCCTTCTCAGAGAGGTCTGGCTTTTTTTCAGCTGGCTCCAAGGCTTTTTGAGCTTCTGTCTCCATTTTCGATGCCTTTCTCTTGTTCTCCTGATCTTTGAAATACTGTATTCTACTAGCAACATCACTTACATTAATGGAGGGCTTGGCTTCAGTTTTTTCAATGCTTACTGTTGACTTTTCTTCTATTTTAGAGGTTTGTGGTGCTTCTTTTTCCTTGATCAAATACCTCTTTTCTGGTTCTTTTTTCTGTTGCTGTTCCTCCTTATCCTTTTCTTTCTCCCTCAACTTTTCCTCTCCCTCATCTTTCTCTTTTTCATTCTCTTTTTCTTTAGCTTTCTTTCGCCAGTCAACAGGGTCACGAGACCAAGACCTTCTCTTTTCGAGAATCTGGGCCACAAGGGAGGAAGTGCGTCCCGAATCTAACGGATCATCTTCTTCTGTCGCTGGTTTAAAACCAAGGCTGCCACTGTGTACCTCTGCTTTGGAAGATGAGAATATTAGTGACGAGCGCAAACGAGAGCTACGCTGGAGGAGAGGGTTCACCCGTGAGCGGAACGATTCGTGCCTGGTCAAAAAAAGATCTTGGGTTTCCTTACTATCCAAATCTTCTACACCCTCCTTGGCTGACACCCTGTCTGACTCCCTGTCCTCTACATCTCTGTCTCTTCTTTCCAAAACAGAAGACCTCAAATCACTGAAAGAGGAAACTATATCATTACTTGTTGTTGGGGCAGAGTCTTTATTTTTGCTTTCAGGCAACTTCGGCTTTCCAAAGCGGGGTCTCACTATATCCGGTCTGGGCTTGGGGGGAACAGTTGGTGGTTCCTTTACGGCAAATCTTTGAGCTAAACTCTCAGATGCACCTGGTTGTTCAGCTGGCACAGGCTCATCAAATGCATCATGGCCCATTGGCAGGGGCAAGCCCTCTTCTCCTCCATCCTCACAGGTATTTAAATATGAGTGGATTCTCCAAGTCCTCATGCCTTGCTTTACACTTGGATCTTGATTGCACTCTTGATCAGACTGCTTTAAAAACGGTCCTTTCTCAGGTGGGTGCAAATGTGTCGGTGAGCTCTGACAAGCATATGCTTGACCTATGGTTGGTCGCCGACCAGTGGATCCTCCTCCATACCTCCCAGCTACAGGAGGGCCATGGTGCCCATCTGGTCCTTTCAGGTCCTCAGATGAAAAGTAGTCCCTGCCCCCAGGTGGAGGCTCCAGATCAGATTGATAACTTGATTCTGAATGCTGGTCAATAGCAAGGTGAGGGAGACGGCCTCGAAGTCGGTCATAATGTCCATGGCCAGAACCAGGACCAGGACCTTCAGTGTAGTAATGGCTACTTGACATTTGCTCTCTGTGAAGAAAAAACAGTTGTCTTTTTAGTTGGTAAGGAATTGGTTTTGTCACAAGATGATTCCACAAATCATGCATACATGAGATTTTTGTGAATAATAAAATTCTCATACAAGGCATAGGAATAGCTACCTTTGAAAATTAGTCTCTTCCAGGTTGCTCATTACTCTGTGCTTCATGTATTGTCGCGAAGATGAGTAGTTTTCCTGAGTTCCTTCAGCATAGCTGTGTCTCTTAAAGGCACTGGAACTCATCTCCATCTGCCTGGACACAATGGACTTCCCCTGCTCCAGGAACGACTGCTGGAGACGAAACTGTTGCTGAGAATATTTTCCTATTGTGATTCCTGCACTAGGTTCCAGGGTGTGACGAAACGGGTCGTTCCTCCGGAAAGGCAGAGAGGGGTTACGATCTAGTTCTCCATATGGGAAGCCGGGGGAAATCTCAGGCTGTCTCCTGTACCCGATGGGGTTACGCAAAGACTGTGACCTCTTTAAACCGAACTGGGTGTTCATGTAGCTGCTGGTGACCGGGTCAGGGATAGCGAAAGGTGCAATGGATGGATCAATGACCAGAGGCTCTGACTGAGCATAAAGAATACGAAATTCGTCATCAAAAGTAGTGACTAGTTCGCCAAGGAAGAGGTGCGCCATGCAGCGGTGGATCTTCTCATATGACCACATAAAGCTAGAAAATAAAAACAAGTCTTAGCATTTACAGATCAATTAATAACATAAATAAATTATCTCATCCACTGATTTACCTGTAGTTTCCACTGAGGACAGCCCTGCAGTCAGTCAAGAGAAAACGATCCTTCAACTGTCCTTTAAATGATTTCCCTGATCGTGAGTAGTATGTTACTCCTGCAACAGTCCTGACACGCATCATCTAAAAACGAAAATTGTATTTGTTACTGCCAACCATGTCAAATTATAAACACAACAAAAAGATAATGTAAGAACTGACATGTAATATCTAATCAAAGCTGAAACTCACATGAACTGTTTCCAGGTTGACTTTGCAGCTTAAAACCATAGCGACAAAGTGAGGTGCGTCCTTCTCATCCAATAAAATGTAAACAGGAACCATGCGTCCTGCTGCTTCCAAGAGGTCAGCAAAAATGTCAACATCTGTGAACATGTCCATTGCAATTGCAATGACCTAATCAAGCAGGACAAAAAAAAAACATCCATTAAGGCAACAGCTCTAAATGAGTCCTTGTAATTTTTTTCTATTTTAGCCCTCCATCTAGTATGGGTTTTATTAGCTAACAAGCGGGTTTTGTCTATTACAGAACATTTTCTACTGATTATGCCTCAACTAATACCCACTTTTGAATCTGAGGATATAAATTGTCTTTATTCTACACATGTTTTGATGTAAGTAATATCAGTTTTGTTACCCCAATAAAAAACTAAAAAAACTGTGCTGAAACCCTGCTTTCCATTGATATATCAGGCCAGTTGGATAGACTCGTACTGCCGTAAATGCTTTTAGGATTGTCGCATATAAGCATATATATTTTTCAGATAAAGTGTACAGTTCAATTATATTATTGAACAACTTTAAGGCAATTTATTTCTACAATTCATAAAAATATAAGTAACTACATAGAGAATTGAACTATTGTGCCATGGGTGGTTAAGTATTTAGGGTGTTGTTTGTCCATAATATAAAATATAAAATTCCAATGTATGGATATGAAATGGAGGAACAAACTGGCAAAGGGACAAATTAAGCCAGGACTTTTAGATTTTTTAAAATTTTTTTTATATTTGTGTTTATTATTTCTGTTCTTAGATTTAACAAATTCTTTTTCCTAGCTTCAGTTGCAAGCCCTAACTAAAGGCTTGAAACCAAATAATTATACTCCCACCCCCCCAACGTATTTGGCTACGCTCAGTATATCTGCAGAGGTTAGTTTACATGAGGTTTGTGGAGTGAGTCATTGTATTTTGAAACTGTCATTTCTCCATGTGCACGCTGAGGCACCAACTTCAGGAGAAATGCTAAAAGTAAACGCCTGCAAGACACAGACGTGTACTCTGTGAATTCAAACTTAAACGTAGGACAAATAAAGGCATGCTCCTTCAAACCAACAGGTTCGACTGCTTGTTAAATATCGCAGCTAGTCTGCTGTTAATCATATTTTTAATTTAGCTGAAGGCCAGTCAGTTGGAAATTTGACTAAAGGGAGTGGTGGAAATTTTGCCAGAGGTAGAAAAAAAAGGGAGTTAAAATGAATAATATTGCAATTACTGCAAGTTAGAGATCACACATGTACCCGGGAGCACTTTATCAAACTTTTTTTTGCTGGGTTTTTTTTCTTTTTACATAACATTGATTAACTTGGTGTATAGTGATAAGAAAACAGATATATCAGAGCCTGACACAAACGAATCAAGCTACAAATGTTATTCCAAATACTTTTATATATATTTTGGGGTATTTTTATAGGCAGTATAAATACGTATACATCTGGTTCTGCATAATGTAACGTTTACCTCTGTTTAACCCTGGCCTTTGTACTCACCTGGCGTGCATTCTTGATGAGTCTCCTGGCCTGTTCCTTAATGCTAGGCATTTCTGGGTCAGAGGGGTTGACAAGGGTTGTGACCTCTGTGGGTCCAATGAAGCTGTGCTGTGCAAGCGGCCATCCCAGGTCCAGGCCCGGCGCAGCCAAGTCGGACTGCATTGGCCAGTAGGTGTCCGAGGAACCCTCTGCGTCCTGTCCTCCCTCATAATAAGTAAGCTCGGGGGCCCCAGAGGCCTGGCTGGGTGCCTGGACTGAGGACTTGATGTGTTCAATTTCCGTCGAGGACAGGAAGCCTACCAAATCCGAATTCTGGAGAAACTCAAAGTAACCCTGGGGGAGCAACAAAAAAAAAGTTCAGTGCATCATAAAAGCAGCATACAACACTGTGAAAAAGGTATTTGTTGTTTACTGTTTTTATTTGAATATTTCAGCTTGTGAAACAAATCTAAGACAAAAACAACAATTAATTAAGTTTATTTAAATTAGGATTTCATTTCATTAAGACAGCAATTTGTACCAAGTTTTTTTGACAAGTTTTCTTGGATAACTGCTTTAACTGAGCCATTTTGCTGCATTTTAGATTATGAAGAAACCTGTTTACACTCAACTTATAAACGTAATAAATTAGGTTGGATTAACTTGATTCAATCACTTGTTCCCAACTGAAGCAATTCATTTAACTTGGAACTGCATTTTCTTTTTAGAGTGTACGGTTAAATATAGGGTTATACTACAACATCAAAATCGGATTTAAGTCCAGACTTTGATTTGATTTCTTGAAAACCTTCATTTAGCTCTTCTTAGCAAGTCACTGCTGGACATGCTGGTTTTCTCCAGATCCTTTTCCTGCTCCATCATAGAAGGATTATTATGTTCCTACGGCCTACATGAAGATTTTTAACTGTGAAGCAGAACTCATGGCTATATCATTACAAACAGTTCTTATTTTGTATTGTAATTCACCTTGGATCTCTCCCATAGATGCCAATTTCGATTAATCTGTTCCTAAATTTAAATCATGAATACTGACCCTAATTGTAACGAATGACGGCGGCTCTAATTTTTATCCTGTAATATTTTCTAATCTCCTGGATAAGTCACTGACGCACTCTTGGACTAACTTTGGTTTTGCGGTCTATAGTCCAGAGTAATTTTCTTTTTAATCTACTTCATGTAGGCCGGCTCTATTTTGGGGATTTCTTCATTTTACAACTCTTAACAGTGCCTAGGTGTGGCTTCTGAAATTGAACCTTACTCTCTTAAAACAGCGATATAGTTAATCGATAATCCAAAGAAAGTAATTACTTTTTCATATAAGCACTGTTCTGTTTGGGTAGCCTTTTCCCCAAATAAATAACTTCATCATTTGAGAACTATCTTTGTATTTATTCTGGATTTGTTGATATAAAACATTTGAGAATGAAAAACGACAAGGAATAAAAATGCTTTCTCAAAGCCTGTTTCTATTTTTAACACATTAGTCACACTCTGGAAAGAAAAGGTGAAAGAATCCTAACTGGTACCTGATGGTCTTTTTCAAGCAGAGCATCGATAGCTAGACGATACTCCTCTCGGTAGTGTGGGGGCAGATAGTTTGGGTCAAGGGGATTATCCCCAACCGATGAGGTCTGTGACCGGTGCGGCATTGTTGGACTAGGTGTGGTCGAAAGTCAAGTCAAAGCCTCTGCAGGAAAGATGAAAACAAGCAAGTACAACAGAGTTAACTTAAAGTAGTCTTAGAATCGATAGAGCAAACACGAAAGCAGTCGGGTCCGAAGAAAAAGATGCTTTCCTGTGTTTTGATCACCTTGCTTTTGTCAGTACACTCACTGTAAAAACACTCCACTCCCTCATTAAGAACAAAGAATACCGTAATTCAATAAAAAGTTAAAAAAAAAAACAAAAAAAAACAAAGACAAAGGCCACTTCATGTTGAGATACACAACCAGGCTGGTTTCCTACAGCAAACAAAGAAACCGTTGTTGGTAAATCAATGCCAAGGGATTAAAGGTAACTTCATATTATAACAGCTTTATTCCAACTGACTATAAAAGATAATTACTATGGGATTTATCTCTATAGAGAAAAGCTCTAACTTTATTGAGTAAAAGCAAAGAAAAGTTGGATTTTTGTAGCTCGTTCTTTTTTAAGCTTAAATTTGTGAGTTTGCTCCAAAGTAAAAAGCAGATTTTGGGATGCAATTTTGAAAGATACCAGTTGTTTTTTTTTTTTGTCTGTTTCATGGAACTCTAAACCTGTACTAGGCGAAAAAACATCATATAGTAATGCCAATGGTTTACTATTATGGGATTGTAGTATAAACTGTTAAGAAGTCTTTGGACATAGAAACAGAAGGAGGAACAAAATACAATGGAAGGAAGACGTACTGGAAAAAAGACACATGATAGAGACCCGGGTAGAGGTGGGAAAGGCATAAGGAGGTGTATAGACAAGCCTGTTCTTACGAATGCTACACAAACTTGTCATGCCGGTGCATCACGCTTCAAGCTGCCTGTTGTTATGCCTCAACAAGAAAATAGTCTGAAGGCTTCCATAATTCTCCTGTAAGCCACGCGTGACTTTTAACTTACTAAAAACCTGGTGTGAAAAGCATGGTTGGCTCTTCTTACGCAACACCAAGATTTCTATCGTACTCAGTTATGATGAATAAAGACTCTTACTTAAAAGGCTTTGTTTTGCTGTAAGATAAATACAGAAAAATGAGTAATGTCTTTGACAAACATTTCAAACTTGAATCCAGCCATAAAACCGCCCCATTAGTGATAAGTTAATATTTTACACCTTATACACAAGATAGAATGATTAAAGCTACATTTTAATTAGATTACACCTCATTGACCTTTTTTTTCCCCACAAATAAGCATGCGGGTCTAACAGGAAGTGTTCTTCTGTCTTGGTTTTTCTGGCTAACTGGAGGTCTAGTTGAATTTTCAGGGCGTGTCATGGGCTCTGGCTGAGGGAAGGCTTGTACCTGCTATAAAGGTTTGTATAATGTGCTCTGTGTAAACTTTCAGGAACAGTTCAGGGCTTGGTTATGGTGATAGCAAAAGGCACAACTGCTAACCCACAAACAGTGGAAGAACCCACTTGACTCAGCGGACTGGTGAGTCATCCAATATGGCCTGGTGTGGTCAGCCCAGAGGATAAAATTGCAACAGACTACAGCTTTGTTATTTATCTATAGAGAAAATTGCTTACTTCCATTTTATTCATTCATTTTAAACCATGGAAATTTGTCAATTTTCTTTTTTTCTATTTCTTGTTATTATTATCATTTAATCCCCCTTAGTTCTACATTTCTGCCAACTTTCCAAAAATAACAAAACCAACATAGTCGATCTTTTTAATTTTCTTCTAAATTCCTAAATAAGCTTCAGCAGCTTTATTGGTTTGAAACTACACTGCTGCCTCAGTGAAGCACATGACAATCACAAACTGAATTTTTCACAGCAGGTACACCTAAAATTATAGGCTGTTAGGTAACACAACAGGATAAAAAACAGCTGTTAACGTTCTTGAAATAAAGATATGGTCGCCAACAGCTATGTTTTTTATGATCATTACTACTATTATTACTACTAACAAAATGTACTGAAAAGGTTTAGATTTTTGCTAAAATAAATATGACTTTAATAAAAATCAAATAAATGAGAACATAAATAGATGATAATTAAACTGAAGTTATGGGAGAAATAAGTAAGCAAAAGTTAATGGGCTGTTTTAGGTAATTTAAATAACATTTTGTTTGTTTTTTTACAGTGTAATTCAATTCAGTTTATTTACATAGCGCCAACTCACAACACGTGTCATTTCAAGGCATTTTACAGACAATTCCATTAGATCAGAGTCAGATTAGCTCAAAGCTAGCTCAAAGTTTTCTATCTGAGGAAAACCAGCTGATTGCATCGACTCATTGTCTCTTCAACAATCCCTTACACCTAGAATGCATGCACTGAAACAGTGGAGAGGAAAACATCCCTTAACAGGAAGAAACCTCCAGTGTACATATAGTTACACAAATGTAACTTTATATGAAGTGATCAATGAGTCAGGTGACATTTACAGGTTGCTAGCCTGCAGTCAGCTTCTTTACAGAAAGAAGTTTCCCAATTTTAGTTTTAAATACATTAAACTTATTTAAAACTGGTTGGTCTTCTGGTTTTCAATGTTTTTTTCTTTTTTATTTGTTTGAATCGTGAATTATCTCTGTTTAGTCAAATTTCTGTGTTGTGACTGGAAAATAGTTGCCTTTTTCCAGTATAGCAACATGTGGCAGTGGAAAACGTCAGTGTAGCTAAACCTCGAAACTTTACATGTCATTAAAAATAATAGTATAAACCTTAAGAGAAGGTTCAAAATGTTGGCAAATTCACTTTTTATTCCAAAGTCCAGTGAAAAGGAACATGAAAGATGGTTGTGAGTTTTTAAGGATTGTAATGTGAATACAGAGATTATTCAGACCTCAATTTAGTCAAACCAATTTCAGTCCTTTAAATAAATTACCAAATAAGTGCCAACTGTTTCCCAGTGTAGAAATGTCAGTTGAACGCCTTCATAGGGTCTTATGCTTTACAAGTAAACTTTTTCATGACTCATCGGTGTTTATTAAATTTCCTCAGGATTAACTGAATGGTTTTAGCCCTCAGGTAGTTATGAGGGAAGAGATAATTTGTGCACAAACAACACAGACATCATTATGGTTAATTCTTCCTCCTGCTCACCTACGGGTCACTGCAGCATGAGGCAGCGGAGGAATACCGTAACATATGACAGGTAGGATATCAAAACAGATAATGATGCTTTGTTTGCTGCTATGGCAACAGAAGTGAGCACCAAACTGATCCAGAGTGCTGTAATTCCCTTTGTCCAAAACAAAATGTACCTAAACTAGACCAGTGAAAGACTAAACCAGAACAATACAGCAGCAAAGCGCTGCAACAGACTTGAAGTATGAGCGCTGCATGGTTCTCGTAGTTCGTTTCCAACATTCCTAGACGTGGTGACAGGAACAACTGCTAACATTCAATCAGTCCTGATGTGGGAATAAACCCAAAAAGGCAGAGAAGACACAAAAAAAATCAATAAATATCTTTCTCTCTTTATCCAAACATGCCTAGATGAACAAACAGTCGGTTTTATCCAGCATGTTGCTTTCAGGTGTTAGAACTAATAAAAAGGAGCGATACCTGAGAACAGGTTTAGGGGCCCATAAGGTTCTGATGCTCCTGTCAGTGTTTCCAGCGTAATATACACAACCTGAATAAATGCATACACTAAGCTCCTCCTGTCTCACTGTATAACTTCACACCTCGACAAGGTTGTTGAATGAAGCACAAAGGATGGCTCAAACACAGATGAACACACATTGAATGTGACAACACTCTGCGCCTCACATTCTCCCGGTTTTTGCGGCTAGAAAAACAGGTCCTCTGAGGTGCCCGTCATCTGTTCCAACTGCCTTCAGGCCTGCGGTCAGCTTGAATGGAAAACTCAGCGGCCGAGGCTTTCAAGCATTTTTTCCACCTTCTAGAGCTTCTCTTTTTCCCTTCAACACACACAAACTTGTTTGATGCACATGCAAAACAGAAGACGCTAAAAGAATGATATGCAGCCACTTGGAAATGTGACAAGATTAAATTAGGAGACAGACATTTGGGAAAAGGGAAAAAAAAAATGGCATTTAAGATCTTTTTTTCCACAAATTACAACCACATGTTGGGGCTATTCCTGTACAGTGACTCACTCTGTTAAATCAAGGATAAAAGCTGTAAAAAGAGCTGCTATGTGCATGTAGTTAAGCTACTATTAGAGCCTGCAAACCAGTCTACCTTGCTCAACAGACAGAACTCTATAATCAAAAGGCTGGAATCTCCACTAAGCCCATCTCAACGAACACCGGAGCGTGCAAAGCATTGTTCAAACAAGCCATGAGACATGCTTATAAAATGTAACTACTTGTTAAAATGCACTGATAATAAGGATGGAGCCTAGAATGTGTTGGGTCTGTGCTTATTTGGCCCCAGTCGGTGAACGGCCGGTCAGGACGGAATTCTGCAATGATTTCTGCAATCACTGAAAGCACCAAAGACAAAGGTTTCACTGACAAATACACTCTCTCATGAGGAAGTGGTTGCCATGCGTTGAATACTCAAAGTTAGTCATTTTCAGCATCAATGAGTTGTATCAAAATACAGACAGAAAAATACAGAGATGAAAGAAACTTAAAGAAAAACATTTTCTACATTGGTATGTCAACAATTCAGTCAAAAGGCCACAGGAAGGAGTTATATGAGGACAGTGAACTTAGGACAGCAAATTGGATTTTATCCTTTAAGACAGAAGTCCCTAAACTTTTCCATTTCTGAAGCACAAAATGGTATCAGAGTTGACCCATGACCCAAACTATTGGTTCAGTATACAAACATTTCTACAAACCAAAATAGATGTTTTTGTACTTTTCTAGTTGATTTGTTTTATGTTTTTAAACATCATCATTATCAATTGTAGTGTTTAGTTCAGTTCTGTAAAGGATTCAAGACCACATACGTGTTGATTCTTGGGGTCACGACCTCAACTTTGGAAATCAATGCTTGATTTTAGCGAAATCTAACTCTGTCCAGCATGGAGTATGTTAAACACAATAATGTTGAAAATATCATGTTTAAATAAAGGGTCTAAATTCAGTAGAGTGCATGTTGACAGTCCCAACATAAGATCCTGAAAACAGCTTAAAACATCAACTCTAATCATATTGTTTTTCTACTGACAGTCAAATCCTACCAAGCTGCAGAGCTTGGTGTGATGCCCTGTTTGATCCTAAAGCTAAATCAGTTGAAAAAAAGGTTTCTATGTAGATACAATATGTAAATTAATGATTTAATAGCCTGACAAACAGAAGTAAACCAGATTTTCTTCTTAAATATATTAGGTTTCAGATAAGGTGTACAGCAATTCCTCTTAAATGGGGAACATGTATCTGACCTTTAACCAGCCGGATTTGACTATAAATGTTGATTTCTTTACTGATGAAGTGATTTATTTAACTACCTTACACTTGATCTTAAAACAGTTGTAGAGCTACACAGTGTGTCAAAATTTATAGAGATATATCTCTTCATTTTGGTCGATATGATGTAAAATTCTCAAAAAGACTACCAGAAAAGCCCACCAAAGTATCCTGCACAAATGAATAACAATTATTTTGCCAAGTATAGAAAATGTATAACATATATTTTGGAAAAATTTGCTTTAAAAATATAACAAACACATAAGACCAGCAAATTCAGTCATTGACTAATTCTGCAATGATATCCTGTTATATATACTGAAACATTAGAAAAATCAGATCACAGTTATTGAATAAAGTTATACTGTGATATATATTGATATTGTGTTACTTTCCACCCTGATCTAGATTCATTGTCAGAAATTGGCCATTACTGTTCTTACAGTTCCTGCATGTTAAACAGATTATTTCTGCAAGTATTTTGTTTTGTTCTGCCTTTAGTGGACTGGGAGAAAAAAAGACCAGAGGACACTGAGCCCTCTGTCTACTCTAACTGTAGAGACAAGTCTGCTTAGGGCGTAGCAATGCACAGCAGCTACCTGGATGACTTCAGCCCATAAAACTGCAGCCTGTTGTTGAGGAAAGTTTCTTGGCTTCATTTCACTTTTATAACCTGCTCATAGAAAGTAAATCAATCAAACAAACAAAAAAGTTAGAACAAACGTTGAAGGTAGAATAAGAATATGACCCAGACAGTGTGTAAGTTAAGAGGTCGGTGAAAACCAGATAGTAGAGATGGTTTAATTAAAGCATTATAGTCGCTTCATGCAAATAGGAGTTTTGCTCCAAATGACTCAGTTTTCCATTTCGTACCTCCTTCGCTCCGCAGCACAACTTGTCCCCTCTTTGGTTTCCGTACTGACCGGGCGGTTCGCTCTCCACCTTCGGTCCACGGACTCGGGCCTCCTTTTTCGTCCCAGCGTCACATTCCTCAGATGGGACAGGAGCTGCACCCAAACCGCCCCCAAGTCCTCCGCCTGGAGTCTGCGCAGTACCCGTGAACTAGTTGCCCCCTCCCCGGGGCTGACGGCTCCTCTCGGCGGTGTTGAATCCTCCGGAGCCGCCTCGGCGAGAGTCGCTGTAGGTCAGCGCTATGAATGAGGGTCGAGAGAGGAGTTACTGAGGAAAGGAAAGGCTTTCCCACCGACGAGACTCCTCCCTAAGCAACAGAGGGAAACATCATTGGAAGTTCGCTTCCTCTGCTTTGTTTCAAAACTTGGCTTAGTGTAATCGATCTTAATGGGTGTTTTGTTATCTGTTCTTTCAAAGGTATCACCTTTAACCATTTAACAAACACATTTAAAATCTCCGTCCATTAATGTGGAAGCAGAATCAGAAGTGGTTCTAGAGAGGGGCCAACGGGGGCCAGTATCCCTATAGAAATAGTCCTGGCCCATCATATGGCCCCTTTACTAAAGACCAGTGTTGGGGAACACATTACAAAAGTAACGCTTAATATTACCTTCAGACAGTAACGGAGTAATACAATGTGTCAAAACTAAACGTTGGTAATACTATAGTTCCTATAAATAACTTAAGAGTAGAAGGAGACTGTTTTTGTTTATTTTCTTTTATAGAAAACATTTTTTTATATCAAAAGAATACGGTTTTAGAACAACAGAAGAAGACGGTTTAGAAACATTAGAAGAAGAGGATGATGGCAAGATGGCTACATCAGTTTAAGGTTTTCCAAGTGGCTATACTCACACTTATTAATGTTAATATTAATGTTAATTTTAAAATAGTATAAACTGCTGTAATGTCTCATTTTATGGAAATGTGACGTTTTTGTTAAACTCAGGAGGTGAGGCATAGAAAGAGAGCTTATTTTATATTATTTTTATTTAGCTATTGATGACAAATTATTGCACACCTTCATTTTGTAATGCATTGTCTAAAAGTTTATTTTGGTAAAAGTAACAAGTAATCAGTAACTTATTACTTTACACAGATAGTAATATTGTAAAGAAACATATTATGTTCTAATAACTTTTTATATAAAATATATCACATTTTGGAAGTAACTTACCCAACAGTGCTAAAGACATAACAAATAATGTCCTAATGGTGATATGCATGGGTGGATAGTTCGATGTTTTATACACTTTATTTTTTTTTTTTTTTGCATTTTCTCGCTGTAATTTTACTCTTTCCTCTTAATGTAAGAAATTGCCTTTTTCAGCTTGTCTAGAAAGAGCTAATATGCAGATTAACATCATTGTTGTTTTAGACCATAGCTTTTTTTTTTTTTTTTTTTTTTTTTTTTTTGGTTTTTAAGG
>JAUZNJ010100274.1:0-21292 GCA_034780135.1 Jordanella pulchra
ATATATACATAGAAAAAAGGTCTTATTATACATTTTTAGGCTTATGATTACACTTTTTTACCAAGTCTTCCTTTTCTGAAAAGGTAAAGTTGGATTCAGAAATATTATCTATCAAACTGAAAAAATGTGTGATCATGTAACCAAACCTATATTTTGGTTAAATGTCTCCATAAATCAGTGGATGTTTTCTATTCTTTTGGTCTCATTAATGGATCTGAACCAGATGGAGCTGTGAATACCTTTAAAGTACTTTAAATATCATCTTTTGATAAGGAACAGCACATTGACCATGCCCATAGTTAGTCATATACTTAGTAGATTCAGATACTTAGACTTGTATTGATATGAATGTTTTTGAAAGGCTCAGCAGGATTACAACTTGAATATGTTTGAGAACCTGTGGAAAAAGGCTAAAGATTAGGGTGATGGAAACAAGGTCTTCTAACTGTAAAAACTTGGAGCACCACAGAAGATAAATGCCCATAGAGGAGGTAGGATGTTTTTTTACATAACTTCATATATGAAGAAGGGATTAATGAGAATGATAAATATTTTTTAATTGCAAATCTGACACACATTTTTATTTTCTCATCTTTTTAGATGCTGCTGTTATTTCCATTCAGAGACAAAACTAGGAGTATGAATAACTCTGGGCTTTAACATTTACAGCCATCAGCTAACAAACCCTTTAGCCCTTTATGTAGTTATGCTGTAAGTGTATCAATCAGACTCATCTGATTTCTCTATCATTAATGGATCAATGTCGTTTCCACTTGTGTTTTTAACAAATCTTTCTGTTCTACCTTCAAGAACACAGAAAGAAAGGAACATATAGAGATGTTTGTTCATAAATAAAGTAAGTAGGGATTAATTAGTGAAAGTGCAGCTGGGCCGAGCAGATGTGAAGGGTGAGGTGGGAGTTTGATGAAGATGGAAGGTGCTTTGATGTTCGTTGGAGATAGTTTTGATGCACGGCAGAGGTGACAGGACTTCATCCAGTCTCCTCCTCTTCTCCTTGGCTCTGCATCTGTAGACGTCTTTGTCTGATCCCTGACTGATGATAGCACGTGGAGACGGATTAGGATTAGGGTCCCGATCACGTTACCCACCAAGGATGAGCTGCATAGGAAGCGGGAGGAGGTGCTGGCGTTTGAGCGTTTTTAGTCGGATTTAATTTGTGCTTCGTTTCTCCCTGTTTTCACTGACTGAGAAGCTGAATCTTTATTTCACTTCTTTACATTCATGTTCTCCATGTTAGCATGGTCGCACCAATAGACCAACACAAACTACATTAGATTGAAAGATGTTAAGGCAGAACATTAGGAAACCATGTGAACCATCACTCATCTGTATCTACATGTTTCAGAGGTTTGCTCCTGTAAATATCGACCTGAATAGAATCACTTATCTGCTCCTGCTGATTCATTTAGCGGCTCACATTGATTTCCAATATCTGTGTCAGTGAGAGGACACACCTCGATCTTTGTGTGTCAGACCTGATGCAGCTGTGTCTCTCCCGTTTTAAGCTCTGCCTTTTATTTTGCTTCTTTTTTTTAAAGTATTTTTCCTCCTTCATCTTCCCATCAGATTCTCCCACGGTCTTTGATTGATCTTGTGGAAGTTCCCCACGTGGAGTTCAGAGCTCCCCTCTGTTTTCTTTTTAATTTTAAATCTACAGTCACTCAGATATTGAGCTGTGCGATTTGGCCGCCGAACCCCATCCTCCCATTTCTTATCTCCCTCCCTTTTCTCTCGCTTTTTCCCTGATAAGGTTTGCTTGGCGGGTTTTTCTTCAGTGATCCTAAAGAGTGAAACATTTACCATGAAATTATACACAGACAGGCAGCTTGTGCTCAATAAATGCATGCAGAAATGCCGAGCAACTGTATAACTAGATCCATAAGGTACTTTTAATTGTTAAAAATAACTGTACACATTGATGTTGTAATTACAGGGATCTATCTTGCGATAGTAGTTTTCTCTTCAAAAGTATAGGCATAAAGCGTTTTATAAGATAGAATATGGATATAAAAGAATGGACAGATGCATGGAAGTTGGGAAAAATAAAAAACAAAATAATTACAAAAATGTATGAGAAGAATTATTGTCATAGCATAGATAAACTAATATATTAACGGTGCTGTTGTAGTTCAGTATGAGCCGATTGGGCTATAATGTAGCACTTTGCTTTAACAGAAGGAAACAAACAGAGAATAAAGACTTGACTTGAATCCTGAGTTAGGTTATCTCTCCAGGTTACAAACACTGGTGGTGGACATACAGAAAAAAACTCAGCTGCTTGGCTGCTGTATCAATGTATTTCAGGCATGGGCGCAGATAGAGGGTGTGACAGAGGGGTTTTGACACACCCAGATTCGAATGCCCTCCGATCCGTCCCCCTCACTTTTATTAAAAAAAAGTCATCTTTCTTTCTTTTGTTAAGGCAAACCTCACGGGAAAATCAAAAGATTAATTAACATTAGGTGTATGTCAATGTATACTTTGCAACAACTCCGCTGTTGAGTTGGGCAGGCTGAGTCGCTGTTGTTGCCCTGGTTACCCAGAAGGAGTATGACAGGCATTAATGGGACAGCTCCAAGTAGGGTGTCTATACGTCCGGTTTTAAGACGGACAGTCCGGTTTTTAAAAGGTCTGTCCGTCATCTGCCGTTGCTTTGAGACAGACGCCCATTTGTGAAAAGTATACATATTTAAGAGTATATTCTAAAGGTTATATACACTTAAATAAAAACATAATTTCATCCTAACTCATTTCGGCAGATTACATCAATCCATCCGTTTTCTGACCCGGATGGCGAGGTTGTGGCTGATTACTGGATGAAATTGTTAAATAAATATGAGGCATTTTATTGGTCAAGGGTACTGAACGGTAATCAAATCAGCAACGTTGACGTGCTGACGTCAGCTCAGCGGCTGACAGTCCAACGGAACCGAGCGCACCTGCACACCGCAAAAATGACTGAACATTGTTTTTTTGTTGTTGTTGTTTTTATCCCAGTTTTGATGGCTTTTTAAAAGTGTCCTCCTTTTTGGTGGTATGAAAATGGCCACCATAGCTCCAAGCGCCACGTAGATAACCCGCAAACACGGCATGCACGATGAGGCCAGCCAAACCTAAAAGGCAGAAAACTATTGCATCCTTTTCTTCAAAAGGCACCAACTGTAAGCTGTGCCTTACATCATCATATCACCTTGCATTTTTTTGGTAGTCTGTTCAAAGTAATGTCGCCGTGGAAGTGAAGAGAATAGAGGATGAGAGGTGAGGATTTCACAAGGGAGGGGGGAATCAACCTTAATGCATTTATTTATTATCCATTAGCCGTTGCAACCTTCTGGAGTTGTTGGGGGTCTTTTAGAAATGTGTGTTTGATGTATGCCACGCCTAGTGCTGTTACAGTTTGAATTCTGAGACAAAACAAACTTTTAAGTCAGGCTAATGTCACTGTAGTGGCGCTTAGCATGCTAACGCTAGCGAAATGTGAGCATTTTAAACTGTGAGCTGTAATTTTAGTTACTAACACCCAGTCAGATATCATGACTGATATTAGCTGAACTGGACATGGCAGCATACAATTATTTAGACTGACACAATGTGTTCAATTGAAGGTGAATCAGTGTTAGTGTTTAGGACAGTTGTGTTGTTTATCAGCTTTGATGGTTCAGCTTTGTCCAACCCACTTCCAAAAACCTATTTGCGCCCCTCATTTCAGGTGCACCTGTAATAGTTTTGTACAACTTGAATTTAGGTCAATGGAAGGATCATTCAACTAGTGCTTTATCAGCTAGTGGGTCAAACTGAAGAGTCTATCAAAATAATGTGGTTTAACATATATTGTTAAACTGATAGACTCTTCAGATATCATCAACATAGAAGTGGCAGATGACAACATTTTTCTGTAAAAGTGGCTTCTGGTTTATTTAGTGTCTTGGGATAACATTTGTTGTTGATTTTACATATGATAAAATTATTTCAATTAAATATGTCACGAATAACATATTAATACTTGCTAAAAATTATATAAAGTAAAAGAAACAAACAAAAGAAAAACAAATAAGGGTCCAAGTATAAAACCTTGAGGAACCCCACGGGTTTCAAGAAGCTTTTACTCCATATTACTTTTAACTTGATAAAACAGAAAGAAATATCTCTGTTATAGATTTCGCATGTTAAATTATTAATAATTTCCTCCATTCAAGATTTATTAAAATTTTTCAACAGATACTTTGCAAAGTCAAGAGGAATTTCGATCAAATAAAACTGGTGGCTTATTGATCCTTACAGGTATGACTAACATCCGCTGATGGAATTTTATCTGCTTTTTTTGCAATAGAAAAGTGAAAGCTAGTCCAATTCTTTGATTTAAATCAGCATTAAAAAGGACCAAATGTCCATGACAATGTGCTTATATGACTGACAGGAAATTGTGGATACAAGCTCCAAACCTGAGCTAAAATATTACATTTTTTTTTGTTATAATGTGTTGAAATGATGTCACTTTTTGTGCCATTTCTCATTTTGAAAGCAGGAGTATTTTAAATTTTCTGGTAAAGGAATTATTTCTAAAAATACTGTAGAAATGTTCATCCTGCGTAGGACTTCTTAAAGCATTTCTGTGCACATTAAAAGCTGCCAAGTATACTCTGTTTTTTTTTTTTCTTTTCTTTTCTGCACACTCTTTCTTGTCTTATCTCCACTGACACACATTCTGGCAGCCTCATCTCGTGACCTACTAAAACAATCAGGCATGTAAAACAGCAGTGTTTGAATTCCTGTGCTAAATATATATGTACTCTGAATATGCATGTGCAATTAATTCTGTAGCCGAGTATTCAGAAGGTTATGTGCAATATCTGTGCTGGAAAATTTGCATTAATTCTTGTGTCCGCATGCTGAGGCTCATCATGTGCGCGTGTGTTTGTGCATGCCTTCCATCACAAGGTCGGGAGATGAGACACGCAGGCAGCACAAGACCTTGGACAGTTTGTCACAGATGCTTAAAAATACCTCAGCACATCCAGAAACAGAACGGAAAGTGGGGTGCATTCAGTCAGTGCTGTGACTTTAAGTGTACTCAGCAGAGCGTGGAGTGTTACCTGTGGGGGAAGGCTACTGGTAATAAATCAAACGCCTCAGCTGAACCCACAATAGATGCCGTTATTTTTAGTTGCTACTTTATGAAAGAGGCTTGAGGCGTGAAATTTGTTAATAAACAGCAGCTCTAAACTTAAAGTACTATTAGAAAGTATTCACCTTCAAATTTTTTCCAGTTTTTTCTGGTGCTTTGTTTCGATCAGCTAAAAAATCCTAACAGCTGAGAAAGATGTTTTACAAAATATTTTTTTAAAATATTGGTACTGTATATAGTTATCCAAAAACCAGGTAACGAGTCTGACTGTAGAGGAATTTAGCTTTACTGTCTTTTGCATAATTATTTGCATTCAGCCACCGTTGTGGGCTTTCCAACCAAAAGTTTAAAGAGACATCCTGTAAGTTTTTGATAAAAAAGTATGTTCAATATAGCTTTTTTTTATTTGAACCTTTGCGACTAAAGCGTAGTTTAAAAAGGGGACTGACACCTTAGTAGTTTAGCACAGGTGCATCTATAAGCCTGTAGTCTATATTCCTGAATTTACTTTGGGTCAGAAGTTGCTGCGCTGTTTGGCGTCTATGTTAAATGGGTTGGACCTAGCAAACAATCGAGGCTTTTATTCAAGATAGCTTCTGTGGATACTCAGAAGTTTCCAACATCCAGCTCAACTCAGACACCAACAGCAACTCCATGTAAGAAAAGGAAAAAAAGACATCATTAAGTATGAGCGTGAGCTACGAGGACTAGCAGAAAAGTGCTGTAGTTCTTTGTTTGGGCCACAGGTGGCAGTATCATTAGAAAACTCCTTATTGTGTCTTTAAGGTCATTTCTCTGCATCTCTGTTTAATATCACCAGTAGTACAGCTTTGACTAATCTGCTCTAAAATCCTTGATTTTGTTTTTCTTTTTTGTTTCATGCCAGACATGACAGAGTTTACAAAAACCTTCAAAGATCTTGGTTTTATTAGTCAGTCTGGAAGATGTTTTCCCCAAAGTTCATTAGGATCACCAAGCTGCTAAAAGATATTTTTATTTGTTTTTTTTTTTAGTCAGCAATAAATTAAACCATTGAAATCATGTATGCCACTGTTTCCAAACTTATTTCTCATTTTTGAGTCATGAACTTAACTGAGAAGAGTGATGTTTGCTGTGCTTTAATTGTTCTGGGTTATTCCTGGGTGAGTTGTAAAATCACATTTTCTCTTCAGACAGGTTCAGTTTAAGTCATTTGTTACTTTTAATCATTAAAAAAATCTAACTTGGTTTAACCTAAAATGGGTTATGTGTCTAATTTGTTTAGTCTTATCTTTTCGAGGCGAACAGAAGAAATCTATGGGAGGAAAACACTTTTTGTGTGTGTGAAAATTAATATCTGTCCTTTGAAGTGTGTAGCACATCAACAAGACATTTAGAATCAATTAAGGAGGAATTTATTACCTTACACAAGGTGAATGTTAGCTGGGCTGTGTCAGCAAATTGGTTCCAGTGACGCTTAGTCATCAATTTGTCTGCAGCTCATTTCCAATCTGTGGCTGGTTGTGATGTTGACGAATATAACTCACCCTCTTGATGCCTGCTGTGCAGCTTCCAGAGATTAGTTTGTACCCTAATTGGTCTCCTGCATCTGCTGTAAAAGCAGGAAGGAAGGACGGGGAAAACCCGATCTGACCGTGGGGGACTCTGCATCCCCCACACACTGACATATGGGCGAAGGAAGAGCAGAGAACTCCATTAGAAATCCCATCAAAAATTGATTTGTCAGACCACAGGTGCAGAGATGAGAGGAGAGACAGTCTTTTTTATTTATTTATATTTTTGGTTTGCTTTAAACTCTCTGTTTCCGTTTCTGAATATTTAGTTGTTTTTTTTTACTTGGTTTCAAATGAAAACAAAAACAACAAAACAGGAGCAAAAACTTTATACTGGACTACGGGGCAAGGAAAATGGTTTAAACCATAATATGTCTGATTTATTTACAGAAAGATTCATATTAAATGAGAACAGACAGCAAATTTGAACTTTATATTTTCTCATCTTACATGTTTGTCTTTCTAATCGCATGATTTAATTCTGTTAAACATCGTTAAAGCACAAAGCATCTCTGCAATATTAATCTGCCACATTAGTTTATTAGAAGTTTCTTAAAGTTAAGCAGGTTGTCCTTTATGTCTTGGGCTGTATTGACTGAAATTATTTTGCAAAATGAGATTTAAAATAAACTTATCAGTGGAAATTTGCTTACTAGAGTGCATTTTTATACAAAGTGACATCCCCATAGTGCTTCAGGGATCTAGCTGATAGAAGATAGATGTCTACTTCAAGAGTCAGCATGTAGAAATAGGACTGAATCCTGTAGGATAAATGAAGTTACTGAGGACTGTAACAGATCAAAATTAAACCTATGTGCATAATCTCCACAGCAGAGTTGCTGTACTGCTGCAGCTGACAGGAACACAACCAGCTGCCGTTCTCTCTGTTTCTGTGAAGCTATTTTTGCTCTTATAAAAAACAGGCTTTCTGTATTGATGATTTTTTTCCAGATGGAACATCAGGACAGAATAAACAAATGCAATGGATGGAACAAGAGTCCCACCTCCTGTTCCTTCCTGGTCGTTTGTTACTGAGAACAAAGGCCTGTTTTATTCGAGAAAAGGTTGAGACTGAGAGTGAAAGCTTGTGTTAGAGCCTGTAGCTGCTGCCAACCATGACTCAGTGCATCTGATCTCTGTTTGGTCACTGAAGGTCTCACTAAGAGAAGAGGATTTCTGGGTCCAGCTGTTTGACAGTGTTGCTTATTTAGAGGAGGAATTTATTTAAAGACCATAATTATTGTTGTTTTTCTAAGTCTGTCAAGTCAGTCATAAAACTGGCGGTTATACTTTAATTTTGAGGGGGTTTAGTTATTTAAAGGGGCTAAATTAGAGGAATTAAACTCAATCTTAACATTTCCACAGTCTGTTCATCCATCCATTTTATTCAAACCCAGGAACTACTATCCTGCAGCTATCCCTGGCAGGGATAATGGATTATAAGTAAAAGCAGGCAAACATCCGTTTTCCTTATTGTTTCTGATTAGTTTTAAGAAAACATAACATTTTTTCCAACTGTATGTCAGAAACAGGACTGTTTTTGATGGTTAGATACTTGTTCTATTGACAGATTTTTCACACAACCTTAAAGAGCCATTATGTAAGTTTACGGAGTTTTCTAATGATACTGCCACCTGTGGCCAAAACACTGAACTGCAGCACTTTTCTGCTTGTCCTCGTAGCTCGAGCTCCTTACTTAACAGGTTTTCTTTTTTCCTTTTTCCACCTTACCTGGAGTGGCCGTCAGTGTCTGAGTTGATCTGGATGCCGGTTGCTTCTAAATATCCTCAAAATCCATCTTGAATATAAGGCTTCGATTGTTCTGACACATTTAACACTGACACAGTTGACGTCACATCTGCTGAACAGAAGGGGAACTTCTGACCCAAAGTAAATAAGGAAAATAAGCTACAGGCTTATAGACGCATTTGCGCTGAACTACTGAGGTGTCAGTCTGATTATCAAACAATGTTTTGGCTGTAAAGAGTCAAATAAAAAGGCTTTTGAAGATATTTTTCAGTAAAAACACATAACTTCATTCCTATTTTTAAATCCATTTTCCTAAGACAGAATCGAAAACACAGGCAGAGAGAATATAAATCTGAAATCCACCATATCCCTGTGTCACGTTGTGAGCACTTCCTTTTTGGTGCAGGAGTGTGTGTTGGACAATGTTTGTTTTGTTTAGCGAGGTGTTTGAATAATGGTGTATATTTTATGCGTTTCTGAGTTAAGAGTTAGTTTGTCAGCATCAGTAGCCACGTCGGCTGTTTTTCTTCTGTTCTGTCACCCATTTCTGGCCTTGTTTTTACTTTTCTAGCAGTTGAAATGATTTTCTCTGGATCTGGGGAGTTAGCTTAAAGCTACAACGTGTAATTCTCAGTGACATCTAATGGTCAGACTGCAGTGATATTGGAGTCCTGCCTCTGACCGACTGCCTCATAAAGACTGAGACTTTCAGTCCATAGGTAAAAATAGGTAACATACTTATAGATAATATACCATTTAAGTCAGTAAATCCCTGTAATTAATACACAAAGCGCCTTTAAAATCTGCAGGACTGAAAAATAAAGCATTTTTAAACTCTTATCACCCTTATTCTAAACCTCTTCCCTCCCCCAAACAGAAAATAAAATCATTATATGATAAAACCTTCTACCTCTTTTAACCTTAGATTTTTAGCAGTAATGTCCATTTACGTTTTTTTTTAACGTCCGTTCCTTCAGTGCGAAATGAAATCCCCAGGCTGTGATGTTTCCAACATCCAAAGTTCACCGTTGGTATTATGGTTAATAGTGATGTACTATAGCCTTTCTGACGCATTCACACAGCATTCATAGAGTTCAATTCAGTCCGATCTGAACACATCTAAGTTCCTCTGTTTTTCACTGGCTTTTTGTAAGTCTTGCAGAGTGAGATTTCATGTAGCTGATGGTGAATTAGTGCAGATTCATTTCATAGAAATACGGTACCCTGTCAGTGCTGAGGAGTTGGACCCAGTATGCAAACAGGAAGAAAGGAGCAGAAGGGCGAGATGAGGAATGATTTGATAAAAAGTGCAAAAGTAAAACGTACAAAAACACTGGTTGTGTTTAATGTTTCAGTGGAAGGTGTGGAGCAATGGGGAGTAGGAGTGATTGAGCAGCATCTACTTATCTACTAATATCTTATTCTAAGAGATATTAATGTTCACTGATCAGGAAGTTGTTTTCTTTTAACTGAAAGATTTTAGCTGTTTTCATGGTATTTTGTGCCTTTTTGTACCAAATTTCATTACATATGATCACTGCTTAATTCCACCACATTACAATTAATTTACTAAGAGATTTAAGATTATTACGTATGTATGTAGAAAATACGTGGGGTGTTGCAATTCTCCTATTAAAAAACGATCTACTCTATAAATAAATAAATAACCTCTTGAAGTTAACTATCTTTTTTTAAAGACACAAAGTTTACCTGGTTGATTAGTCATTTTCTCCCCTTTGTGATGCATTTTGCTGAAAAAGCTGCAGACAATCCTTTTTTTATTTGGATTTTATGCAGCATCTGTGTTCTTGTTCCCCGTCTTTATTGCCACAGTGGGGGGGTTGACATCAGGAAGGACGTAGCTGATAGGAAGACAGAGGTTTTACCATAGGGGGTTGTTTCTCCTCTTATCATCTCCTCTTTGACCCCATGCTGACCCCTATACATGCAGATCTTCCTTCTTTAGTCTTCCTCCGTTCAATGATGCTCTTTTGACGTGAGGCTGCCCTCCTGGCCTTGTTTTCCGCTCTTCCCTCCCTCTGTGCTGCCTGTTTTCTTCTTTTTAATCCCCTGTCAGGTTTTGTATGTGAGGATTTCCTTCTCTCTTATCCAAAGAGCCTTCAGAGGCAGGTTGCAATCAGCCACCTGTTTCCCTCATCTAACCTGGTAATTGGCTTTGACAACATGAGCAGATCACCTGCGGCCGACTTCAGGAGACACGTGGGATGGAGCTGCTCATCCATTGGAAGCAGAATGGTTTTATTAGAGAATTATATTAAAACATGTCTGACTTTAGGGCTGCAAACTGTTGGCAACACTGGTGTAGAGGTAGAAGAGGTAATGATTTATTTTTTTTTTTTGTCTGAGGAAATTCACCTCCTGAAAGACGTTCACATCTAGATATGAGCAAGGATCGCCTCAAAGAGATATTTGCAGGTGGAATAAAAGTTTTTCAGATTTTTGTTTTTGGCTGTATCTGGCTGAGATGGCAGAGTGATGCTGTCCGTTTTCATCATGAAAAAAAAATGTCCTGACTGATTTGTATAGAAGTAGAAGAACGGACCAGTGTTCTCCAACATCTGCAGGACACTGGCCCCTGATGACTGCTGTTTGTAAACGGCGATTTAATTTTTGATGTTACAACTGTCTGGGTTTAATTTGATTGTAGTATTCATGCTTTGCAGCCTCTCTCTGGGAATGTGGTAAAAAGAAGGTTTCAACTGATCACAGGAGTTGGATTCAAGAGAAGAAGTACAACTTTTCTCACTGCTCTTAGGAGTGTTTAAAATGTACTAGTATGTCGGGTTCCTCACTGTGAGAAATGACCAGCTTAGATGTCATTTATGCCTTCCCAGGATCAGGAGCTTCTTCATAAAGGACAACTTGGGGTAGAGCTGCAGCTGCTCTATTGTCAAACCTGTTTTCTCTCACGAGGAAACCTCCAGGTGTATCATACCAGGAGGAGAGCCAAGGACAAAACTAGATGGATATCAGTTCTGGTCTGGGAACACTTTAGATCACCATCATGGACGGCTGTAGACAGGGGCCTACAGGGGCCAACAAGGGCCAGTGCCCCTGTAGAACTGGTCCTGGCTCCTGTACTGAAGATATAATACTGAAAGAAAATTCTATCAATGATATACTGCAACAGACATAGTAACTAATAGCTCCCTTTCACCCTTTTCATTTTTTTCTTTGCAGATCTGTTTTAGCTCTGATTTAAGGTTATAGCTACAGTTATCATTAGATACAATCACAGTTTTCATCTGTTAAGTGTTATTTAAACCATTTAAAATATTTATATACTCTCATTTGTTACAGTTGAATTTATCGGTTTTATTTAAGTTGTGATTTGATCAAAACTTATTTCTATTTGCAATATGTGAAACATGTGTATTATTTCTGAATTATGAATGTACATTGACCTAATATTCCAAAGAATAGCTTTATTTTATCTTTTAATTTATATTTATTTAGCAACTATTTATTTCAGATTTTCTTTTACTTTCAGGTAAATAAAATGAACATTTTTAAAACAAAATACAAAATTTTCAGTTGGAAAATAAACTAAATGATGTGGAAATTTCACTTAATTCCGAGCACAACCACAAGTGGCTCCTTGGTTCTGCTGCACTCTTAATATATTTTAATGTTAAACTATTGCCCTGTTTTTTTGTTTTATGCTTTTCTGTGCCATAGAATAACACCCTGGCCGCTCCAGTTTTGCTTAATGCCAAAATATAATTAAATAAGGACAGAAAATACTCTTTCCTCTCATCCTTCTGTTGTCATTATCTCATTTAGAGATATTTAGCTGAAGTTAGCATTTTAATCTGCTGTATTTAGATGGTAAAAAACAAAACAAAAACAAAGTGTCCATAAATAATGTTAGAATTTTGGCCACTCTTAGCATCTTATTTAACCTGATTATACTTTGCCTTTAATTGAAGCATCTGCTATTAGCTTAAAGATCTGTCAGCTGAGGTGGAATATTACAATCTACAGAATTGATGACTTTAAAATGATTGTAGAGACTCTTAACTCTTCTTATTAACCAGATAAATATATACACGAGCTTCTTTTGGTCAGACCAGAAGCAAAGGGAAGGAAACGTATTTATTTTAGCTCATGTGATTCATTGAGAGACACTGATGTCCTGAAGGAACGATTTGGACTCGCTGAAGTGTCAGTGGTGATGCACCATCTGGACAAATGCATGAATATTGTGGAATTAAAACCAGCCTTCAATAAGCTGGTCCAGCAGGTCCGGAGATTTGCCAGGCGGGGTTATATCAACCAGCCTGTACTTGGGAAAACAAACACGAGCCAGAGTGTTATGACAGCTTTTTTCCTGCAGCTGTTTGGACTTTTATATATTTTTTTGTCTTGTTTTGTTTTTTTTTTTGTTTTTTTTAAGATGTTTGTTGTTCTTTTTTAAACCCTCCTACAGCTTTTCCTGCTGACTGAACTTTCCAGGACGTTTTATTCTTTGTGAAACATCTCTGCTCTGTTGGAGCGACGACAGAGAACGTTAATCGTTTTATTTTGTTTGTTTTTTTTGGGTGGGTTATTGGCACGTTCAGCAAAAAAAAAAACATCTGTTTATAAGAAGGCCCAAGACATTGTGTACAGCTTGAGTCAAACATTTTTGGAATGACCTTCACATGTGCTGTTTGAATTCCTGAACAGGTTCAATGCTGTGAAAAAGTTTTTCTGTGGGTAAAGATTTCTTCCCATGCTTTTGTTTTTTGCTTTCTCAAGTTGTCAGATTGGTTCTATTTAAATGATTTCCTATAAAGTTTTTGGCAGTAATCAGATCTCAGTGCAGGTGGAGATTTATATATATATCGTAATTAAACTTTTCAGGTTTAATCCTGATGTATTTGTTTATGTTCTCATTACTATTGGATGTCTTTTTCCCCTTAATGAATGAAGTCATCATTTGAAAAGTATTTTTTGTGATGACTAAATCTTTTTTTTTCCGATATAGACATTTTTTGATGATCTGAAACATTTAGGTGTCGCTAAATTGCTTTTTTTTCAAACTCCTGCATTTATTAAAAACTTTTTATAATAAGAGCTATGATGTGAGCTCACCGTGGTGATCGTCAACAGTCGGGATTTAGGTGGAGGTGCAGCAGGTTGCGTTTCTTTTGAGCAGTGATGGACATGCAGTGAAGCTTGCAGCTCTCTGCCTGAATCCCATCGTCTTCCAGGGGAAGTTAATCGGGGAGCAGGATGCCCAGCAGCCAGAGGAGCTGTCTCAGATCCGTGACCCCGACACATACTGGTCCAGTAATGAAATGAGGACGGAGAAAGACAGAAAGAGATGATTTCAGCTGATGGCTGTCAGGTGTGAAGTGGGCAGTGATCCGTTCGCCCACAGATGGAATGAGCACAACAGTGTCTGAGACTCCACAATGTGATGGATATGTTGTTAAATAAGGATTGACGTCTCAGTGATCGGAATCTCTGGACTGAAAGTATGCGAAGGTTTTATTAAGAGGAGAAATTCAGTTGAATCCCCAGAGTTGGAGTGACTCTGGAGGCGCATGAACTTCTTTACCTTCTCTGACTTGGTTGGCAGGAAGCAGGGTGACAGACAGAGGATGTTAGCACGGAGCTGTAACAGCCGGTCATTGTGCTGCAGCATCACTGTCATTGTGTCCGTGTTCACAACAGATTCTCAACAGACAAGCAAAGCTTTATCAGAGGAAACTCACATCCTGAAATACGTTCACATCTCGATATGAGCAAAGATCGCCTCACAGAGATATTTTCAGGTAGGAGAAAAGTTGTTGAGGTTTTTTTTTTTTGGTCTGTATTTGGCAGAGTGATGCTGGCAGTTTTCATCATGAAAAAATTTGGTTAATTTGAAATCTGAGAGAATTCATCATTGTTCTTTTAATCCCGCTGGTGAAAAAATGATCCAAATGTTTGTGAATCAGCAGATTTAAATCAGTTCTACTTCTTGTTTTGTTATCTGAGTTTTAGATATTAGAAAGGACCAGACACAAATCAGTCAGACCAGCGAGGCAGGTGACTTCATTAAGTTTCCAAACTACCAAACCTTTTTAAGCAAACACTTTCCATCCCATAAGTGCTGAGTTTGATCTGGAGGTGACAGTCTTCTGAAAAGGTCCAAAGTTTAACAACAGCTGTTTATGTATAATTATATTATTGAATTAAATAATTTTTCATTTTATTAATGAATATTTTTGAATTTATTGTGAATATTCAGTGGTTTCCATAGCGACCAATAAACCAGCCAACTTCTTTCTGACTGCTAAAGCTGATGAAATGCCGTTCAATGGTGTCCTACCACCAAACCACAAGAGTAACTCTGACAAATAGTCAGTTTACAGCTTTCTTTGTTGAACTGGTACCTATTTATTACATGACGGATAGAGGCTGATCTGATTTTCCAGCAAAAACAATCCTTTTAAATGGTCCGTTCAAAAAACCCCCAAAAAACTAAGAAGTCTCTCAAAATATCTTGGAATCAAGTGGTTTCCATGACTAGACCAGGCCTTTAAAATTGATGAGACTGAGTAGAAAACTAAAACCAATCACAAAAAATGCTTTTTTTTTAAATATCAGAGTTTCTGCTGCAAACAATTCAAACACATCTGGATATAGTACCCACTCAGAAAGCTACGTATAACTGGTGAGCTTAGACTTTAGTTTGGTGAAGTGCTTCATCTGTTAGGTGAATCCAAATGTAGTTGAGATGATCCTCGAATTGATGTCCCTTCGTGTCCAAATAATCTGACCAGTTGGTAAGAAGTTAACTGACCAACCAGACACCTGTGAAGACTGATTACAACCAGCTAAATTAGCATTAGCTGCAGGCAGAGTGAGAAGAGGGGAAGGTCTTTACTCCCTAAACATTGTTCCTTTCATGTTTGACTTCTCGTCTTCAGCAGGTAGCTGCTCAGGTGACCTGCTAGAGATATTCACAGTAGAAAACTACAACACAGCAGTGATCTTGACTGGTCTAAAAAAAAAAACAAATCCAGAATCCACATCGTAAAAGATGAGACAAAACTGAATAAAAATGTAGAAAATATCCAAACAAGAAACACGTGAAAATGTGTCCTGTGGAAATATTCTACCAAAGGCTAAACCTAAGACATAAAATCTTATTTTTTTAATTAAAAAAAAAGAAATACTTGTTTTATGAGGTATCAGGTAATCTGTTATCTAGTGCATAGGAATGAAATTAGGGAAATCTATAGAGAAACAACCTTTTTTTCACTTCTTGAAAAGAAGACATTGTAAAACAGACATTTAAATGAACATGTGTGTTCGGGTTACATTAGTCTGTTGGATCCTGTTTGAGTCGTAGAGGCTCAGGACTTCATTAGACCACTTTGCTCTCAGCAGCTCATCTGAAATCAACAACTTCTACGGCTGATTGGTTGATGATGTTATTTATGCAGGTCAAGAGGCTTTTTCCGTAACCTTGTCAGACTGAGTGGAGATGCAGAGTTTTGGTTGGTCTAATCACCCAGCTTCATGAATAATACATCAGATAGTTTTTACAAATCTACAGGGAAAAACACAGCAGTGGTTTGTATGAATATTTTATCAACCCAGCGTGACTTCAAAGAGTTAATGGAGGAGACCCGGCACACGTGTGTGTGCATGTGTTTTCATGAATAAAGTGGACCCTGGTGGCCCCTGCTTGGCCTCGATCTGTGTGTCAGCTGGAGACAAAATAAAAATCTGTTCAGCTTAATGAGAAACCAGAAAAACATTAGAAACTGACTGACAGCTGATCTGTGATGATCCTCATAAATGGTCTGGTGTTTTTTGATGCCCATAAGACAAACTTGACATGATAAATTAGTCATTTTTTGATCAAGTTGACATTTCATGCTCTGGTCTGACCTCCTCAGATGACAGTGCGTCAGCTACCAGCAGCATGGAGGTGACCGACCGCATCGCCTCCCTGGAGCAGAGGGTCCAGATGCAGGAGGATGAGATCCAGCTCCTAAAGTCGGCTCTGGCTGATGTCGTTCGCAGACTAAACCTGTCAGAGGAGCAGCAGGCCATGGGGTCCCGAAGAGGACCCACCAAAGGTACCACAGAAAAAAACCTTAAACAAAAAACAAAAACTATAAACAAAAACCTTTGTTTATATTATTGCTTATTGTTTTTAAATAAATGTTTCGGGGAGAGCTGCCATATAACCATGCTTAGATTCTGGCCTGGAGTTTATTTCTTTTCATTTTCTTTCTTATTTGTTCCTCCTGCTGAAGTTTTACTCATATTGTTTGATTCCTCCTCTGACCAGCTGTCAATTTCTTCGTCTCTCTGTCCTGTCCTCCTTCCTCCATGACTGTGCTGTCTTGTTAAATGCGTTGTGCATTGACCTTATAGACCCAACTAAGATGAGAAAATCTCCATCTGCAGACAGCAGTTTTGGCAAGTCAGGTAGGCCGTCTTGTCTGCACTCACCGGGCCTGTTGTTCACATTTCGGTCATTGTCTGCTCTGTTAGGATCTGAATGGCAACATTTCACCTCGATATCCGGTTAACTGCTGCACAATGTAAAACCTACAGGTTTAAAGACGCATATGACTGATTAAACAGTAAGGATTTGATGTACTTGAACATCTTTAGCCATTAAAATTCCTATATCATGCAATGTGAGTTGCTAAATATTTACAAACCTTTTTTGTTTTAAACCTAGATGGTTTCTGTAACACCATATTAAAAGATGATGGATTCTATAAGGACGTGCTTCTCCGATCCTCCGTCCTTCTGTTCTGGTGTCCAAATAATTTATTTTGACGTATCTGACCACAGATCATTATTAGAAATGTTCTGGTCTTTCTCTCTGGATAACTTTAGTCCTGCTCTTGAATCTATTGAGTCAAAGTTCACACAGAGTCCACTCTATATCAGATGAGGACATTTGTGTACTTTTAGGGACTTCTTCCATCTTACGGTCTGTTCTTAAGATGAATGTGGTAGAAGGTCCAGATTTAAGCATGTTGGCTTATTTTTCTTTTTTCTTATTTTCATATCCTCCGTATTCTTCTAAATTGAATTGACTGATTTGAAATCCACCTTTAAATCTCCCACTGGACTCCTAAGCTGCTGCCCTCAGACAGATCTTTGGATCTTATTGTTTGCCTTAAATGTCCTTTTCACAATTAAAGCCATTTTAAGGCATTTTAATGTTTCTGTATATTTGAATTTCATATGAAATAATGCAGCGAAGCAAACAAATCGTTTTAAGGTTTCCTACATTTTTCTTGTGACTTTCAAGGAAACCACACCTGCCAGTTAGTTAAATCTGATCCGATAAGGAAGCCTTACATGGACTCAGGACAGATTTCCTAAAAGTCAGAGCATCTCTAAGTTTTGTCCGCCTCCACTTATGTCCTGCACCTCAAAGGCTTTAACATTTCCACCGATAATTTGTGAAGGCTCTCATTGTTGCACCTCTATTTTATTTCAGCTCTGCATGTGTCCGTTTTTTCACCACGTATAAACTGCCGGTTGCACGTGACGCTCACTACACTCGATGGTGTGAAATGTGTGTTTGAGTGGTGAAGCAGAAAAGGATCAGAGCTCTCAGCTTCTCCCGACTTAGTTAATGTCGTCGCACCTCGTTTCCCTCAGATTTGGGAGGATGATTTAGACCTGGATTTTCTCTGCCTGCTATCCACTATTTTTTTGCAGAAACCCAGCTGCCTCTTTCTCTCTACTGAACCATGAAAAGCTTAACAAAAACACATTGATTCGAGTCATGGACCCAGCTGTTTATCCTCTCCAACATGACAACAACATTACAAACCTCAGCTAGTTCCTGGAGGTTAATGACTACTTGAGAGATGGGTTGGAAAGGCCTGGATGTGCAGTGTGAGTGTGTCAGACTGCATGAGTGTCTCTGCAGGAGGAAACTGCATCTATTAAATATTTATTACTGCAGCTAGCGCAAGAAATATTTAAACCCTTTGAACCTTTTTTCACTATTTACCTCATTAACACTTGCATCAATGTAACTGATTGGTGAAGTTAAAATCCTGACTAAAAGGAATACTTAAATATTGCCTAATTTTACAGCTATAAAATCAAAAAGCAGCATACTCCTAGAAGGCAGTGCATTTCATTGAATTTAAGATGATTAAAATTCTGCTTCCAGGCCTGCAGACTCAAGCTATAGCCTTAGTATGAACCATAAATTGATGCCATCTAGGCGAGAAGTTCAGTCATGAAATGTCTCCCTACTAAATGGTCAATGATCATTTATTATTGGTGGTAAAACAAGTGGAAAATCTGCCACAAAGTGATAGGTCAGTTAAAAGCACGATGCGGGGTCAGTGACAAACTCTATGGAGACGGTAGCTGACGGTGTGGAGAGCCTTATGGATCAGCTTTTTATGGCCAAGCATCCTTACATCCCATGGCAACCCAAGAGTCACTCAATCATGCCTCTGTGTTGGGTTTTCCAGTTTCTACAAAAACGGCATTTTACTTCCCTGCACTGTCAAATGTACATTTAGGTACGTAGGGAATTATGTTACTAGCTGTTGTTAATGAGTTGGTCTCAAAGCAAAGACACGTTGTTTGCGTCCGATCCTTCATGCTCTGATCAGTTTTTTGTACTCTTATTTTAAAGAGGTTTCGTATTAGTACGGTAATAGACTTAAAAGATCAAGTATTAACCCGAGAATATGTATCAGATATGCCCTCAGCTTAAAAAAAGTCAGTTTGTGAAGTAAAGCCGCAGTTGCTGCTCAAAGTAACTCAAGAGTAGGAGGCTGCTTCACTTCATCTGTTTTCTATAAAATAAAGCTCCTGCTATGAGTAGGGAGACCATTTATTGAGGTTTCCATTGATTGTGGATGTTCAAGTCTGTCCTGCTTGTATGCACAAAATGTGTGTCTAAGTGTATTCAGACTAATCTGAATTTCTGAGATCTTCTATATTCTCCATAAAGTGGGTGGGTTTCACTTTGCAGCTGCATCTCTCCTGTGAAATATCTCCATAGTTCTGACCAATAAAGACCAGGAGTCCTGCACAGACGCAGATGTGTAGAATATCAGCTGTTCCTGAGTCGCCTCAACCTGTTCTAACTGCTACGGACTTCATCCCTTCAAACTGAAAATCTGTCCATAAGCGTTTGCTGAGCTGCATAATGAAACACTTTCATGAATACTATTCGTGGGAATTCCTTACTGATTTCCCCTCTCTGTTTGTGGACAAAGAAAACTCAAAAAGACGAGGATGAGTTATTTGTGTGTAGAAAGGACCACACAGTGTCCTTACCTCAACCCACCGGATGCTTTTAGGACCGTGTAGAGTCTCATCCAACATCAGCGTCTGACCTCACTAATACTCTTCTGCATAAACACACTCCTCATCATTGCAGGATGCCGTCTCTGAAGAGGTGAAGCTCTCGTTGCTGCAACATCAACTTAAACCCTAGAATTTCGTCATCAATTAAGTTCTTGTTTATAAAAGCAGACTTTTAGAAATATATAGTATGTCAAAACCAATTTAAAAAGTCTGCGAGTGCTGTTTCATAAAGTGGAGGTAAAACATCGATACTTTAGATATAAATCTAATTGTTAAACCTCAAATAGAATATTTTTGCTCCTACCATTTTGATTTTTATGGTATCACTTCACTCTTCTCCTCCCAGGACTCCTCACTACCCCATGACTGACATGTTGTCTGCTGTAAACATCTGCCTCTCTACCATTACTGCTGCAGCAGAGCCTTATTGTCCTGCTGTCGTTCTGTCTTGCAGCCAGGCCGATGATCGCTACCCTGCCGTTACGGCCCACAGTCAACAACGGGACGGTCCTGCCAAAGAAAGGCAGCAGCACTCTGCCCTCCCCAGCTGGATCTGGATCCAGGAAGGATGCCAGCCCAGCAACCAATAAGAGGTTAGGAAGGGAAGCATTTCAAAGTGGTTTTTATCGTCATTCTGGTATCTTTGGGAAAGATTGAGCATTTTACTGTGACCACACTCAACAGCTTTTGCTGTGTTGGTAAATAAATCCTTTTAGGTCCTCCTAATGCTGCTGGGAAGGTTTGGTCCACACAGCCGTGTTGTTGGTGTCTCTCTATATTAGAGGCTTTCTATCAGCCAAATCCACTGACATTTAACAGGCCTTACATACAAGGCTTCTTTGTCCCTGCCATGTGTGTGTGCAGGTGGAGACCAAGTTATAAATTATGTCTGCCAGGGGAACAAAAGCCTTTTCCCGTTTCTGGATGACATTAACATAATCAGATGAGGGCTGCAGACAGCAGGGACCTGCTCAGTCCAAACAGATGTCACAGCTCCAATGTGGGTGTGTTTGCGTCTGTTCTTGCTTCAGTTATGTTTGCTAGAAAAGAGACAAACAACTTGTGTAACCTTCACTGAGCTCCACTGCACAGGGCAGTTTGAATAAACTGGGTTTATTAGATGTTAGTTAGTTAGTATAGTTATTGAATAAGTCACAGTTACAGAAAATAGAGCCTTACAGGAAATTGTTGGAAAGATTATTTTGTTGTTTCAATTCTTAAAGTCAATCTAATTTTATATAGATTAATTACATAAGTACCTGGGAGTGTACCTTAATAAGTTGCACTAGAAAGAGCGAGGCGGTCTACAAGAAGGGCCAGAACCGATTCTTTTTCCTGAGGAGGCTTTAACATCTGTGGGGCAATACTGAGGATGTTTTATGAGTCTGTTTTTGCTCTTCTTTGCTGTCACATGCTGTAGTAGTGGGCTGAGGGTCGCTGACAACAACAGTCTGAACAAACTGATCAGGAGGGCCGGTGATGTAGTGGGGGAGGAGCTGGACACTCTGACGACCGTCACAGAGAGGAG
>JAUZNJ010100296.1:0-21289 GCA_034780135.1 Jordanella pulchra
TGCCTGGATCTGTCAGAACCTCATCAGGTACCACCGAATCCAAACTGACATCTCCTTTATTGGATTTCCTGGCTAACTGAACTCTGAACCAACAGAACTCTGTGAATCCTGCTTTGGACCCGAACCGGAACCAGAACCAGAACCAGAACCAGAACCATTTGTGTTTATTTCTCAATAAACTTGTTGAACTTTTTCCCTGAGTCCATGTGGTGTTCTGCATGTGGGTTAGAGCTCTGAAACCCACCATGACAGTTACTGTCATAAATCTGTGCACCAGTGCTGGTCTAATCATTCTAATCAACCCCACCTGGCTCCTCGGCTCTGCTCCTAAGCACCACTCATCAATCCACCTGCTTTCCTGCCTTTATAAGCCTTCCTCAGACCAGAGTCTTTTGCCAGATTATTATGAGACTTCTGTAAGTTTTTTCAAGCATTTCATGTCCTGCCTGCCAGATTCAGCCCCGATTTGCCTCCTTATTATCTATTATGTCCGAACCCCTGTTGGACCTTTTTTGTGCTTTTTGGATTTTATCTGTTTTCTGCCCTTTGACCATGTCTCTGGATTCTGCCCTGGATTCCTCTTCTCTCCTCATCTGACCACCTGGCTCTGACCCCTGCTCTGTCCTCAACTCTGGATCTGAATAACGTTTTGGATTGTTCTGACCTCCCAGCTCTGACACTGGGTCAGTCCTTGACAACGATCATTGGTCTGTCCTTCAAGGTAACTCTGCCTGCTTACCTTTGCATGGTTTGTTCCCAGCTTCCTTCAAATCACCAAGTTGTCAACAAGGAAAAAAGCCAGCAGCCTTGCCTGCAGAGTTCTTGTTCACTCTCCATTCCGAACTGTGACGTCACATGCCAACTGGCTTCTTCAACTCCATTCTGGGCTTCCCTTCAAACCCCTCTGAGTAGAACCAGTTGCTGTTCCTGATGATCACTGTCATTCTAGCTCCTGTTAAACATTTCAATAAATAGTTCAAACTTTTCCATTGTGTCTGGCTTGAATTCTGGGTCATCTGTATTAGTTTATTACAGGTACTCTGTTTAAGGATTAACTAATGTGTAGAAAAGTGATCCTGGGTTACTTTAAATTTTTTGAGTATCCGGCTATCTAAGTACAGGGCTCCGTTTGTACAATGTTTCTGAATGTTTATAGGCCTCCAAAGTCCAAAACAAACCTTTTAAATGATTTCTATGAACTTTTATCCTAATATAAATTGAACATGGAGACTTAATTATAGGGGGCTTTAATGCACATGTTGACAACCCTGAAGACAGAGGTGCAAAAAAACTGTGTATGCAACTAATTGATGCCAAAAAGTCTCATCTCATCTTTTTGCTACTTAAAAGTTTGTTTGATTCAACATATTAAACAGCCAACTCATAATCGAAGCCATATTTTGGACTTGGTCTTCAGCAAAGGTCTAAATGTTTCTACTGTTTCTTTTACTGATGTTGCCCTATCAAACCATTTTTCTGTTTACTTTGAAGCTATATTTCCCACTGACCTAATTACCAAAAGAAATGTTATAAGAAAGTGTTTTTTCATCGACAGTACAGTTAATAACTTTACTTAAGCTTACCCTTCTGTTTGATGAGCTGGTTGATAATTTCCATTCTAAAGCTGCATACATAATTTATTCCATTTCTCCAGTTAAAGTTTTCTCTGTGAAGATGAAATCTCCATGGAGAAATGCTTCAGCAGTAAGAAAAGAAGTGCCGAAAAGCCAAACGAAGGTGGCAAAAAATGGACTCCTGGTTCACTACGAAATCTATAAAGAGAAACTTCATAAATATAATTTACAACAAAAACATCAGGAGAATCTTTCTTCTTCAATACTCAGGAATGCTCGTGCCTTATTTGCTACAGACAAGTTAACAAACCCTCTCCCCTCTGTGGCTAATGAACTCCAGTCTAAAAAGAATTTTCAATGAATTTGCAAAGGTTTTTTTATTGAGAAAATACAGGGTATTAGAAAAGCACATTGCACATCATTGGCAATTCCAATACCAATACTGTCTCCAGATTGAATAAACTCTGTTAAAATGCCTCAATTCTGCCAAATAAACTGCAAAACTTTAGAAGAAACTGTTTAGCAGATAAGCTCCTCAACCTGCTGTCTTGATGTTTTACCCACTAGTTTTATTACGGTTTTAGAGTCTGATTTGATTCAAATCATTAATACATCCCCCCAGTATTAGAAAAAATTACTAATGTACTGTAGAAAAGAAAAAGTTCTCAGTAAGTATATTCTTCTGGTGGTGACGGTTTGCAGTTTGCAAGAATTGTAAGAGCTCAGGTGGGACTTTGCAGGTAATGCTCAGTGTTTAGTCTTATTTGATTTATTGTGGATTATAGATTTGGTAAAGTAACTGAAACCTTAAAGTATTGAGCAGTGATGGTGTAATCAGTGAATACAGCATTAACACTTGTGTTGTGAAAGTTGATATGTAAGTTTAGAAATTAATTAGCAGTCAGTAGAGGTAAGTTGAAGAGCTAAGGTGCACTGGGAGGAATTGGTGGTCAATAATATCTGAATGTAGGTTATTCTATTTCTGGCAGCAGCGTTATATAAGAAGGAACCAACAACCTTACTCAGGGGAGTTTTCTAGGTAAATCAAAATGAGATGAGTACACAAACAAAGTAATCCAGAAAATGACCAAAGAACAGCGGCTTCATTAAGAAAGACTCCACGTGCATTGACTGATATGCTTACTTACCCTCATACGAACCATAGGATAATGTGAAAATCAGTGAAGCCAAAAGAAAATAATAAGGAATGAGGGATTGGGATGGTTTTATCTTATTTAGGTGTAAGGGACAACTTGTGGAAAAGATCATTTGTCTCTCTCTTTTTAAAATAAAAAAATTTCCCCCTAGTTTTTTTTTTTCTCATGTAGCCTATTGTCTGCATCAACCAGCTACTCTGGCAAACCTTATTTAGACCATTGTTCAATTATGATGTAGGAACATCTAAATTGCTCAGATGGCCCCTGGCCACACGTTGGACACCCTTACTTTAGAGTTTTTCTCCAGTTGATGAATATTATTGTAAAATTAGTTGACAGATATTCGAGTGATTGATAAAGCCGGATTAAGCTAATTAATTTTTTTGGTCGTAGTATGTGCTCCCCTTTTCTCTGTTATTTTTAGGGGTTATATAAACATCAGCAGAAGAGGCTGCAGAGATTTTGCTTTAAAGCCATAGGGAATGGAAGTCTGGCCTTTGGTAAACCTGTGCACTAAAGCTACATCTAGAAAGCCTTTGCTGCCATGCTGTTTTCTGCATGAAACGAATAGGCCTTTTTCTCAGACTCAGCAGGTAACCTAGTAACAGACCGGAAATCAGCTCAGTGGGACAGCTATCAATGAATGCTTTTCAAAGCGTCTGCTGCTGCTTGTGCTGTGTCCCATCCCAGTGGCTTGTTTCCATGACAACGCCTTCTTCCACCCACCTGCGAACTCTAGTTGCATAGTGAAAGAAGGGCCCCATGCCTCAGATCTGATTGACAAGGTTAACGCCCTGCAGGTGGGAAACCACAAAAACATCTTGTCTGCTTGTGAGGAGAAGAGGGTTCAATATGAGCAGCAAAGGTGAACCTTGGCTACTTTGACATGCAATATCGATGCTAAAGAGAGAATTCATTTGTTTTTAGGCACCAAGAAACACATTTTCCAGATGAAGTTTAGGTGGAATTTTAAATTAAATATGCTGATGTAATCATTTATGCTGTGCAATGCTAACAGGCAAATAATAAAAAAATGGATCAGCAACATGAGAGAAACAAAAGCTGACACAGACAAACAAGGGTGTATTTCTATCCATATTAGGACTTAACATTTACTTACATTTATTTTAGTTTCTACATTTAAATTTACCCTAATCATTTCCAGTATATTCCTAAGTCTGACCTTAACCTAGAGTTAATTTACACCCTACGTCTAAACCACCTCTCTAACGTTATAAAAATGGGCGTCCACCATATTAGGACCAGTCTTTGGTCAAGTACACACACAAACACCCAACAAAATGTATCAAAGACACACACATATGCCATAGGGAACGGAAACTCTCAGGCGATACGAACATGTGCATTTCATTTTTAGCCTTATAGGTCAAATTAAACAGTTTTAAATGCCCTTAATTGATATTTTCTTAGAGGAATAAGGTTCCAGGGTTCAAAGATTCTCGGAATGCAGATCCTGTTAGGGTTTTTGTCAAGGTCACTGACAAAAAGTCTTTGTTGTTTCTTTTTTGTTTTAAATAATGTTTCAGCCTCACCCTTTGTGTACATCATTTACAGAGGTGGGTAGGGTTCCCACAATTTGTACTCTAGTAAGAGCAGGGCTACTTCATCATATTCTTATTCGAATGGGAGCAAAAGTAATAATCCAAGAAACTTGTTCAAGTAAGAATTAAAGTATGTAGTAAAAAGGTTATTCAAGTACTGAGTAACTTATCATAGCGTCTGATATACTGTTTAAAATAATGCAATATGGTAGACCAGAATATAATATGGACAAATTCTGTTTTTTTTAAGTTCAAGTGCTGTGAATACATGTGTTTGACTGCAACTATGAGTAAAATAGAGACAGGTGCATTATGTATAAATACAAATCGACAATAAGTTGCACAGAGCTTTTCTCAATTGTGAAGTATATTTGTCTCCATCCCAGTGATAATTGTGGGGAAAAAGGGCTGAGAAAGCTTGCCAGAAAATAAGCATGCTGTCAGGGGAAACTAAACGAAGATCGTTTGATTGCACCTCAAGGCACAGAGCTGTCACTCAGAAGCTAACAGAGCATTCAGACTCTTGCTGGAGATATATTTCTTCTAGTTTGGGATGTGGGTATATCATTTACTGCACAGTTGCGTTACAATTTTTGATTCCTGTTTAGTTTTTGATCGTTTTATAGTATTTGCACAGAAGACCATAATAGGCCATGAAAAAAAATAAATTTTTAAAGAAACTATTTGGCTCAATTTAACTCCTGAAATCCCCAGCTATGGCAAATACATTATTTCAATTTTATTTTATTCTATTCCATACTAGAGTACAAGAGAGATTTGGTGTCATGACCTGCTGCTCTGGGTTTTTGATTTTTTTTTACACTTTTTCCTTTGGATTTTCAGTTGATTTATGTAATTCTGTGTTTGCTGTCAAAATTGATAACATTTCTTTATTACTTCTTAGTATAACTATTCATTATTAGTTATCCCCTATTCAGCATTCTTTAGTCTTTGCTCTAGTTTCATTTTGCCATTATTTTTTTTGTTATCATTAGATTATGTTTTCCCATGGTATATTGGTTTTCCAGTTTATACAGTTTTTTTCCTAGTTTAGGTTTTACTTTACTACATTCTGTTTCTCTTAGTCATTAGTTTATTTTCCCTTGTGTGTCATATTAGTTCTTCCCAGCACTATTGTATTTCCCTAGTGTTTGCCATTGCCTCCTAGTCTAGTGCCTTTCTCCCTTTCCCTCAGTTTCCTCCAGGTCTTTCTGTCCACACCTGCTCCCAATCAAGTAATTATTTACCCTAATTGTTTGGTATTCTCTCCCAAGTATATATACTCCTTCCCTGCAGTTAGTCTTTACTGGCCTGTCATCATTGATTTCTGTTGTTCGTTGCCTATGTAACTCTGCTCCAGTTTCTATGCTCCTTGTCTGTTTACTGTTTGGATTTATACTACTGATGCCATCATCAATAAATCTAGAAGAAACCGTCTCTCCATTTTGGGTCAATCTACAAACTCTGACATTTAGACTTATATTGGAACAAATTGGGGCATTTTTTACAGAAACCTCGACAAGTTTAGTAGTAAAAACTTTCAGTTCTGTCATGACGAGCAATGGTGCAAGAAGCTCATTAAGGGATCATTTATGGCTACAAAAAGTGAGCAGTATTAAAGTGAACCAGATTTTGTACAGGAAAAGATCAGAGTTGTATTATGGCTGCTCCTAAACTCTGTCTTTGTTTTCCATAAGCCACCTTGTAACTAAATTCAGAGACCCAGTCTGCATCAAAGCTTTATACTTTTAAGCTGATGTCTGGTGATGTAGTCAGAATTTTGATTTCCTCATGATGCCATTTAAAAGTGTACAGCCTCCTCCTGCATCCACATCTGTTCTTCACATCTCAACAGTGTCCTCAAGCCAGCAGACTTTTTTCTCCAAATGTAAACACAGTTATTAAACCAGATACTGTACTTTCACCTCTCTTTACATGATGTATCTCTTTTTTGGGTTCATGTTTTTTTTCTTTCCTCACAGGTCTTTCAGCCCATGTTGGACTTATTTCTAGTGGATAATCTGGTTGACAATTTTTCTAATGAATGGATTGCATTCTTACCAGTTTCAGTCAGAATCTTTAGAATATATTTTACATTTGTTCTGGATTTATACACACATATTATACCAAAACAGATGTATCTCTGGGAAACAGAGACATTTCTTACAGAGGGGGTCATTTTCCTTATCAGTATGATAGCTGGGTATTCCTACTGCAGACCTACCTTCATTAATTTGACTGATAGACTGATGTGACACCATCAGGAAATTAAAACTAATAATGCATCAGAGTTCCACAGAGCCTATAATTTAATTATAACTATGTATTAAAACTTAATATATATAAAACTATATTATTAACTATATTTTTTCCATGACATCACATGGGGAAGCTGTATGTTTGAGCTGCTGCCCTAAAGCAAATTTACAAACGTGAAACAATTCAGTTCAAACATTACTAAATTCCTAAATTAGCACAAGCTATTGTTTGTAAATTTCTTACAAAAATAGAAAAAGTCCTGAATAAAGACACGTGCTGTTTTAGTCATGGGTTAGAAAACACGATTAAAAGAAGATTTTATTTGATTTGCTCCTCATTACACCGCATGTTAATGTGTGTAAACCCGGTTTGAACAGTGATTGTAGACACTCTAGCAATGTAAGAAAGAAAAGAAATTTTAAGAATTATAAAAAGCCTCACATCTATTTAGCTAGGTTATAACATTCATATTTCTATTGCTGGTTTACAGTATCCTGCAAACTTAATGTCTAAATCAAACATACTTTTCTTTTAATGTACAAAAAGGAAATCAATTTATAGCTGATACAACATTACAGAATTCCTAACATTTTTCAATAGACAGTATATCAAGTCTAAATGTACTTAGTCAGTTTTACATTTGAGTTGATAGACAAATTAGTATATATATATATATATATTTATATATTTGAGTGTACAACAGTTAACAGTGAAACTGTTTTACGACAGAAAGGAAAACTGCAGTCTGGTTTGCCAGATAAACTTTTCAGAAAACAGTTTGAAATTCAGCTCTTCATTTTTATCCCCTGTATCCATGATGATGTTGCATGCTTTGTTAATAAAATTAGTGCTACAAGTTAAGCCTTGTGACAAAAAAGTTCAAGATGCTAAATGAAAGCCGCCGTACTGTCAAAAACACGTGAGGTAAAAAAAAAAAAAAATGTGTACAATAAGGTGTGAAAATCTTGGCTAATTGTTCAACTCAGTCCAAGAAATCCTCCCAAAAAAAAATTAAAAACATGACAAAAAGTATATTTATTAAGACAAAGAAGCAAGTATGTATATTTGTGCTACTCAAACAATGAAGTTTCTGTATCTCCCATTGGAGTACTTCCTTCACCACATGTAGTAACTGCGTGAGGTGTCCACCTGGCTGGGTTTGGTCTCTGAGGTTCCTTCTTTCTCCTTTTCACTGTCTGCCTCCCACAGGTTAATGAGAGGAGGGTACAGCTCATTCAAAGGTATTGATGAGGTTTTCTGCATATACTTCTTCAGGGAATGGTGATAATTTTTCCTCTTCCATCTCTTAGCAGTGTACACGCCTAATAAAACCAAGCAGATGATTGCAAACATTGTTCCCATGACTGCCGCAAGAGCAGTGTTGGTCCCTTGATCAGATATTTCCACCGCAAAGGTAGCTTGCTTCGTTGTGACGTTCACACATGACTTCTGCGGTTGTTGCTGGATGCTGGATACGGTGAGGCACACTTCGTACTCAGTTGCTGGCTGCAGATGCGTAAGATTGTACTCATGGACGTCCACGGGTACCCTGGCAGTATAAGTAATGTGAGGGTTGTCAATTTTCATTGTTGCGGATGACCACTTGAGGTTGGAGGCCATGACACTGGAGCTTATTTTCCAGGAAACAAGGATTGAATGAGATTCTGTCTGTTTGACATAGATCTTTAAGAGCTGCGTGTTGTCGAGCAAAGTGCCGTTGACCTTAATCGTTGTCACTTTTGTGTCAACTCCCTCTGAGTTTTGAGCAACACAGGTGTACCTGCCAGAGTCTTCCACTTGGATGTGGGAAATTCTCAGTGTCCCCTCCTTGCTGAGGCTATACTTGTCAGACAAAGTGTCAGTCATAACCTTTTTCCCCATCGGGGTCACCCAATAAATATCAGGCTCAGGCTGGGAAATAGCTCTGCAGTCCAAATCCAAAGTCATGCCAATTTCTAAATTAAGGTGGGTGGGAAAAGTATCATGAGAAATTAATGGCATACACTGATTTAATAACTTTTTCTGCAGCACCTCACGCACACGCATACCCCTGACCTCTGGGGGCATTGAGCAAAACATGGAGAGCGGCTCCATAAATCGCACTGTGGTTTTGTTGGAACCCATCCACTGGATGACACAGTCACAGCGCAGAGGGTTGCTATGGATGCTGATCTCTCGCAAGTTGGGGAGAGCATCTACTGTAGACTGATATAGAGCATTCAGGGCATTGTTGTTAAGCATTAGGCTCTCCAATGCCGGGACATCTCGAAAAGCCTGCCGATTAATATAAGAGAACTTGGGGTTGTTTGTTGCTTCTAGCTTAGTGAGTTCAGGAAGGTTGTCTAATGCATAGCGGTCAATGGAAACCAATTCTGCCATGTTATTTATCCCTAATTCTTTTAATCTAAGCATATTTTTGAAATCCCCCTCCTGTATCTTGTGCACTGGATTTTTGTTTAAATCCAAGAATTTTAGGTTTGGTAGTTTCTGAAGGGCTTTCTGAGGTACTCCGACCAGCTTGTTGTCATAAAAAGAGAGGCTTTCAAGATTATCGAGTCCCACAAAGGCATTTCCAGGAATATCTTTCAAATCCATTCCCGCTAAAACCAGACTTCTCAGATTGCCCAGTGGCTTGAAGTTAAAGTCTATTATTCCAACAACAGGGTTTTCTCCAATCATGAGAATCTCTAGATTTGGTGTAGCATCAAACCATTGACTGTTGATGGTTTTTAGCTTGTTGGAATTGAGGTGAAGCCTGAGTAAATTATGCAAACCAGAAAAGGCATTGGCAGAAATAGTGCTGATGTGATTGTGATTGATGTAAAGTTCCTGTAGGTTGCTAAGATCTTGTAGACAGTAGTCAGGCATTTCCATGATCTGGTTCTCCTCTAGATGAAGAGTGGTGAGTTGGGACATGTTGATGAGACCAACATCTCTAATTGTACTGAAATTATTTTGAGAAAGGTCCAGTTCTGTCAGGTTGAAGAGTTGCTCCAATTCCTCACTGGTCCTGGCGATGTAGTTGCTCTGTAAGAGGAGAACTTGGGTTTCACTGGACAGGTTTCCTGGGATCCGTGTTAGATGAAGGTCATTGCAGTCAACTGTTATAGCTTCTCTGTAGGTGGACTGAGGGGTGAACCAGGGTCGGATCTCGCATACACACAGTTGGGGGCACTCATTGCTCTGAACATGAGAGAGTGCAATAAAAACAAGAACCAGGCTAACAAAAACCTGATAATGGGTGACTATCTTCCATCTAGCCATGCTGGGAAGGGACAGGATGGTGGTCAGTTGACTTTGGAATAATGTTTGTAATAGTCATGAACCAGACTTGCCACTAATAATGCCTTAAAGTCCAGGAATCGTGAAGTTCTGGGGTCAAAGTCAGGGACAGAAGTGACAGCCAAGGATTCTGGTGACACAGAATTATCTGAAAAAGACAGAAAAATTTTAAATAAGAGAGTTGGGTAAAAAGTAAAGAATCTAGTTAAAACTTTCTGAAAACTTGACCAACTGTTGCATAAGACCATTTAAAAAGGCTTTGTGCCATGTGGAGCAACATGATCAAAAGTAAAAAACTACATCAGCCCATGACTATAAATGGCCCTTGCAACAAATGTTGTGTTAAATACCTCCTGAGGTTTTAGTTACAAATGCAGGCCAAGACCTGTTTGTATATATACCAAATAGTGTAAATTTGTTTTATTTTTATTTTAACATTTTATCCTCATCCTAAACCTGTATATTGTATAAGACAGTAAAATTAATGAAGAACAGTATCTTAACTATGCAGCTATTCTTCTGAGACTGAATTATCTGCATCATCGACAGTTTCAAGAAATGCAAGTTCAGCTCATTACAAAGCATTCACAAAACACAGGGCCAAGCTACTTGGAAAGAAATCTGGTTACTATGAATGCTTTCATCTATCCAACAGGCCCACAAGGACTCCATGATTAGCTTCTTGGAAGATCATTAAACATTATGAGATATTAGTCAGCACCAAGCCTCAAAAGAAAGCAACAACGATTTGCACATTCAAATTCTTAATGCAGCACAGTAAGTATTCAGAATTTAGGCTAAAGAAGGTGAAAAGATTTAAGTAAGCTATGTTTTTTGTGTTTTAATTAGCCCCCAATAATAGAAGAATGAGAAAACTTGGATTTCAAGTACTATTATTTTTGCTTTAAAATTTCTTTAAAGAGAAAACTTTTAATTGACTCTAAAGAGGTTCGAAACTCAAGTGGGGAAAATGGTCAGAAGTTAAAACAAAAAACTAGTCAAGAAGCAAAAATTGTGAAAACAGAAAACAGAAGAAAATATGATCCATATAGAAGGATTTGTTTAACAAGTTTAAAAACTGGAGACATAAAACGTCAATTCACTGGATGATCTGAGATTTTTTTTTTTTACCAAAATAGGCCTTTTTATTTGCAAATTATTCAATGAATTAGTAGTATGATAAACATCCAATTTCTCTTATAATGAAGATGTTTTAGGTTAGTAAGCCAATAATGTTGTGTCTTGCAACAGAAGAAGGGTTAACAAAGACCACCACCACCTGTTCATTACTAACGTGGTGTTTCCTTACTGATCAGCATACTATAATACAAGCTCAAATTGCAGTCTGTCTCAGTTCGGACTGGTTAATTGACATAATGGTATACCTGTACAGTGTATAGACATCCAATGTTTTACCCTTTTAGGTCCTAAATGAGGAACACTGACCTGCTTTAAGATTCTAGTAAAAAAGAACTTGTTGTATTTTGTCGTTTCAGTTATTTTATGAATAGATAGAACAAACCACTCAAATGCTGCAGCACAACCTTTTTTCTCTGACTGGAATGATTTTGTTTAAACAAGCTAGAAATAGTGTGAATGGGGGCATATGCTAGTCCACAAAGACCAAGTGACTTGTATTGATGTTAGCAGAGAAGCTTGTCAAGAGCTTTTACTGCTACTGAAGGGGCAAAACTTCAACTAATCTGTCTGTGTGATTTGAATGAACTGTCTTTGTGAAGTGCCTTGAGATGACATGTGTTGTGATTTGGCACTATATAAATAAAGTGAATTGAATTGAAAACACCAGTTACAATGAAAAGATATTTCTTCCCTATTAGAATAGTAAATATATGCCTCTTTGTAATTCAAGACATGATGGATATAGTGTGTCGTTTAGACATACAAGTATTTGCTTGTTAAATCTGCTTATGGCAATTACCCTAATTGTTAGGCATCCACACATGCGGGGGGGACTTGTAAATTACATGCAGGAAATAGTCCTGGCCCGAATTCAAACCAGGATGTTTTTGATCCAAGCAACAGGGCTACCAACTGGGCCATTGCAAAGATCATCCTTAAAACAATGATTTTGATAATGAGCTTATTTTCAAGGAATTAACACAACTGGCATGAAAAAAGCTGCCAGTCTACAATTGATGTCTGTACAGGGTAACCATAAAAAACTAAACTAGATCAAAAGTCAAAATATAAATGAGTATCAGTCTCTAAGATCACCATAACCATGAGGTAGATAAACTGCCTAAAAAACAACGGATGATTGATGTAGTTACTGTACATTAAGTACACCTGCATCCTTTCCCTTCCTCACAATAAAACAAACACTACCTAAGTCATCAATTAATTAACTCACCACCCAATACAAAGCACAAAAACAAAATGATAACACCATAATCTCCATCATAAAGTTGACTACAGACTGGCCACTCTGGCAGCTAGTCTGATTAGTTTAGCAGCTAATATCACCTTGATTTACATTTACCTTGGTAAGGAACAGATCCAGCAAAGCTTAAACTATGGTAAACAATATAAATGCCAACTATCAGCTTCAAAACACTGATATACAAATGTTCTCATTTTATTTCCACATTTCGTGACCAAAATATTTTGTGCAACCCCAACACTCATTGGATTGATTAGATAAGCAGCAGGTTTTTAACAAGCCTAAGTGCTTGCAGCATAAAGCCAACACTTAGGACAATTCTGAACTCAATCAGCTCTACCAGAGGCATCTCACCTAATGCAGAGCCTCAACATCCACCTTCTTACGGGTAAACACCAGCTCAAGAAGACAGCACTTAAGAGGCTTTGAACTCAGAAAGCTGGGTGATACATCCGCGTGTTCATAAACTGCCTGGCAACAGCACCAGGGAGAGGAGAACAACAGGCTCCTGGCTCCTATACAGGGGATTCCCTACTAGACAGGGCGGAGCATCTGTGAGTGGGGGCTGCAGAAGGATGTTGTTTTTAAGCTAAAGCCCTTTATGTTGTGACTGTTGCTGTGACAGTTAGGATTAGCAGATGGAGATCCTGAGGAGGAGATTAGCTTAAGGCAGTGTGTTTAATTCATACTGATTGGGGAGAAAATAGATCCCTTAGTACTTTAAAATAATCAAATACATGGAACCTAAAACAGCAAGTTCAGAACTATCGCACTTATTATTATTTTGATATTTACTGTGTTGCATATAAACAAGCCCATAAAGCAACAAACACGCTAGAAGACATAACGTTAAGGATTCCTATTTACAGTAAATGACTGATAACTGCTAAAGAAATTTCTAAAGATAGATAATAAAGATGAATTTGATGTGATAAATGTTTAATTACTACACACCATGCATTGGAAGAATACGTTCATATTAAAAATCATATGTCACAGTGAAGATATTATTCCAGACTCATCATTTCAAAGTCTAAAACCACTTTCCAATAATCTAAAGGGTGAATTATATTTCTGGGCAGCATCACAAAAAGAGTCAAAAATCAAACAAAAAGAAAACACAAAAATCAGGAATAATTACTCAGTCTAACACAAAAAACAAAAAAAATGAATCTAGTCTGGAGGGAATTCTAAAACATTTGTGAGAATTTCCCAGCCAGGCCGTCAGTAGCCAGGAGTTTATTTTGAGGCTGGAAGACAGGATTTCTGGCTGTTCATCTCTTGGTTTATGAAAACCAAATGTACACAATCCAAAAAACTACATTGCTACTAGGTTGAAGTTTGTTTCGGTGAAAAAGTCCTTTAGCAACCCAACTAAACAACCGGCTTTTGGTCTCATTTAGTAATATAGGCTAGTCAGTAGATGAAACATCTGGCACATTGTTTTCAATTCTATAGAGTCAAATGTTTACATCACTGCATTAGACATGCTCAGTTTCTGTCCATTTTCTAGATCTAGATTAGTTACCTGATTATTAAATTTCAAGCTATATATCAGCTATAGAAATATGAAAAAAATGTGTCTTCAGAAATAATTAAAAAATGCTGTAATTCAAGAATAAAATTTGAATCTTGTAGTAAATGTTTAGTGTATCTGCTTTTTCAATCCTCCTTTTCTTTTTACAAAAACAGGGTTAATCCCTTTCTTAATCTTACAGTTTTCCTTTTTAGGTAAATACTGACAGCTTTGTGTTCCATTTTCTAAAATAGAAATTGATCCCTTTTAATACCTGAGATGAAAAAGTTGTCAGAACAAAAGAAAAGGTTGATTGATTTCTTGTTCAAGAGCAGCATCAAAATGCCATTCTTATGTAAACATGGAGACAAGATTAGAGAGAAAATGTATGGTTCCCACTACTGGTTAATCTTTTCCACAGCAAACAAAATAAAGCTAAACAAAAATGCACATGTAATGATGTAGCATAAACCAAACCTGAAACATAATAAAACAGTAAAAAAAGCAAGACTCTGAGATATCTTTTATCAAAGGCAAATTTAAATCTGTTGGGAAGATTTAAGAATTAAATACAGTTTACCTTCTGTCGAAGTTATTACTAAACTTGGTATTCTTTTGTAGATGTGTTTCTGTTTTGCTTAAAGAGGTCCAAAACACCACTAGTCTCAGAGGAGTAGTAATTAGACTAGTATTAAGACTAGGACTTTCTAAGATTTCAGCTTGACTTGCCCTGACCAGCCACTCAGGACCTTAAAAATCACACTTTTTTCTTTGGATCATTAAACACACCACAAGCAAGACAGACTGGGCAGACAAGAGCTCTTTAAAACATAGATAATGCTTTTAGTTGTAGGAAATACAAAGGTGTTTGTTTCGAGTATCACTGAATTGCTTTTTTTTTAAATTAGGTTAGCAGAGATCCCCAATCACCCAACAAAAGACTGTAAAATGAGTTTTGAAAACAGGAAAAATCTATCTGTGTCTGTTCTCCTGACAGGTACAAAAGATACTAAGGAGATCAGGAGCCAAAAGAAAAGCATGTGACCTGACTGGAATCCAGAACCATTCGTTGCGGCACCAATGTTGGTTATACAGTACTTGATGTTAAATTCCAGTTGTATCATATTTTTGATCAACTAAACAGGCCACACAGTGTTTTAGTTCAAGCTTAAATTTATTCCTCCATTAACCAAATCTAAAACTTACTGTGGTCTAACGGCCTGATCCTCACAAGGTTTTGATGCATAAAAAGCACAGGCAAGTTTTATAACACACAGCTGATGAAGCGCTTGCACGGATGACTGCATCTGTTAAATAAGTGGAACAGGAGGCACAATCCATTTAGTGTGTTTGTATGAAGAAAATATGCTGGTCATCATTTGTGGGAGAAGGATGGGAAAATGCAAATTGTTATAAACTCCCCTTTTCAGTCTTTGATGATTCATATTTAACCTTTTAACTTCAGCTTTTATCATATTACACTCTTTTGTATCACTTTGCGATACTTATATGTGAAGTGTATTATAATTAATATCAATTTTTATTAATATCATTATTACATCCAACTCCATTGCTTATGACATCATCTTTGTTTTACAGTTAGCAGCACACAAAAAAATCCTTATTTAGATAGGAGGCCTTTACCTATGTTATTCCCAATTTACACTGCTTGATGCTCTGTTCTGCTCCAATGCTGACTCTGCAGTAAATGGACAATGAGAGCATCTATACTGCCTCTGCAGGGCATCCAGGGCATCAAAGTGTGGCTGGCCCTCTGGCAAAATCCTACCCAATTGTATTTCTTGAGCCAGGCTGGAGTTAATTTACACCAACCACATAGAACAAAAAAAGAAACTAAACAGTCACAACATCCACATTCTCAAATGTTTCACTAAAAGTTATCAAGATTTTTCCAAAAGACCTCTCAAAATGAATAAATATGCTAGTAAATTTTTATATAGTCATCAAAAACAATATTAGACAACACTCTTTTGTTTCCAGTATTGTTCATTGTACTTTTAAGATAACTTATCTTTAGCGCAAGAAATTGAAGAAAACAAGGCTGGTCTAATATTTTTTTTCATGGCTGTTTAATTGTGTAAAGCAAATATGTACACAAGACTAGTTATATTACTGGATTATATACTGCATATATATGATATAAGTTAATCAAACAAAAAGATTGTTATTCAATGTACCAAAATATGCAACAAATATAGCCTTTCTGCCCTTAGTACACTCATCCATTGTAAAATATAAATAAGGTAAATAAGGTGTTCTAGTCCACATGGTTCCACATTTACAACTAGCACCACTTCCTGGAGCGCCGAGTTCCCAGTGTAAATCAGAATAGTGGATTAGTTCACAGCAGGGAAAGGTGCAGTTCTAAATCAGAGTCATCTTTCATTGTACGTAACTGGCAAAACACCACTAATTGCACAAGATTTTTTTCTTTTTCGCACAAGCAAAATTCCTCACTTCTTATTTGGTATATTTGAAGATAATGCTATTAATGTCAATGCTGTTGTCAGTAAATGATCACGTCATCGGACTTATTGAGTTGGTCCATTTATGACTGCTACATTTACCCAATGTGAAACACAGAAACACTTTCTCAGACTAATGAAAACCTGGCATTACCTCCCAATATTCATATTTTGGCATCTCCCTACAATGACTGTTTTCACGCCACCTGACAAAATACATTTTTCTCCTACCATGGAAGAAGAGAGCATTTTACTAACGCCATCAGACATTACCTGGCTGAGCATTTTAATTATCACTGAGTGCCTAAAAAAGAATCAATGCAACATTGGTACATACAAATGCCCATATTTGTGAGCTAGTGAGCTCAAAAAAGACCAAACTCAAAAAAATGCAGGCTTTCATTTAATATGGTTGGCAGGATATCAAGATAGGGAGTGATATCTAGAAAATTAACTGTTCTGGACATAGAAGAGGGTCTTTATGGGAGGATGGCCTTTTCATCTGTGTCCAAAAAGATTTTGGACCAGGGATATAAAAAATGATAGCTTAAACAAATACCAAAGATAATTCAAAGATTTATAGACCAATTTCATAACTGTACATGTTTCTATTTTGTACATGTACGTTTTTTTTCTGAAGACTTGATATTACATTATAATATATTAGTAACCGACAGCAGAGCCATAAAATATACTGAAGTTACATAGCTGCAACCCTCAGAGATATGGTTGCCAACTCCTTAAAAAATAAATACCACCACTTGCCCAAGCATTATCTTACATGAAATGATGAGTTTTTATCTGTTTTACATTTTCTTCTGCTTGAAATTATTTTGTAAAGACACAAAACATTAGACACAAACTTAATTTAATTAGACACATATTTTTGATGTATAAGGCTGTTCCTTTTTTCAGGGGCAGCTGGTAACCCGACTTGGAGGTGACCATGAGGAAAGTATTTAAATCTAAAATTGTTAAAGAAAAAGCATTCCCTTCGTCTTGCAGCAAGGCAGAAGACAAAATCATGTATGAAATGACCAAGACAGCAAAAACCTGGAAATTGTTATATTAAGCTGCCCTTTTACATGAGTTTGTTTTAATTTCAGGATTTTGCTCAAGCAAACACAAGCAAAATCCATCAAGTATACAGTTGAAGTGTAAACCTGAGGATGAACCATCCCCATTTAAAAACTCAGCATTGAACCTACGCAAACATTTAAGCGATAATTAAAAAAAGGTGTTAGAATTCGGTGAGAAACTATGGTAATTTTCCTGCACAGTGGTGTAGGGCATGCTAAAGGTTCTTTTAATAACATTGCTACCAGATGTTATCTAAAGCTAAAAACTGCATCATTAGCGCTAACGAGATGCACATTTAATTAAGGCACGTAGGAGCCAGTAGGTAGAAACTATCAGGTTTATGTTCAACACTTTAATTATGTAAACATGGCAAATAATATTGTAACAGGTAATGTGAATAACACCATCTTTTTTCTGGTGCATTGATTATAATACAGAATGGCTAAAGCTGAAAACTGTTTGGAGTTTGTTATTTAAACTGAGAAAGGATGGGATAAAGAACAGAGCTGCAAGGTTCTGAGGAAGAGGAAAATCGCAGAGAAGCTTACTACATCAAGTAAAGCAAAAATGCATTTTTTTTGTTAAATGTACTTTAGATGATAGTTTGCTTGTCAGTCTGTTACCCCTAGCATTGTCCTGGATATTTTAACTGAAACTCAGAAATAACAGGCAATATCACATGGAAAATAAGACAAAAACATAGAAAGGGGAGTACTACAAAGTAATCATTAGTCAGAAGGTTTGCAAAACAAACAAAAAAAGAAAAAAACTGGATGCAAAAATATTAAAAAGGCAAAACAGAGACGGATAAGGGGGAGACTACCTGGAGGCCTGAAAGGGGCACTGAGGTATTGTGATAACTTCGGTACAAGCTGTGGTTGTGTTTTGCATGTGGAAATGATCCGCTTTATTCTTAATATATTCTGTATACACAAACGAGTAGAGTTGCAAAGCAGAAGCGTTTTGCTTCATAGAAACATACAGAACAGGGAGAATGTGTTATTGTCTGATGAAAACGCTTCCAAATGTACATCACAGTAAATCAGGCAGTACAGATCCAAATAAGAATGATCCAATGACAAGAAAAAAAGTTTTGGAATGGACTATCTAGAGTTGATCACCAAATGAAGTAAAATCTGCAAGTTAAGCTCAAGAGAGCCGTGGACTAGCGATAGCCAAACTTCTGTAGGGCAAAGTGGGCAAATATGAAAAAAGTGAAGCAATAGTTAAAGTTTCACTTGAAAGGGTTTTGACATGTTCACAGCTATGTGACCTCTTTCTTTAATATTATTTATTTCACATTTTTTATTCATTTGTGCATTAATATTGTTTTTAATTGCAAACACATTATAAATGTAAAGCTGTGTTTGAAAAAAACGTTTTTAAATTTCTTTATACTATAAAAAACTGACAAATTTGGGAAAGAGGCTGAATTTATTTTCTATGGATATTTGCGAAAGAAAATCACAAACATTGCAGGAGGCAGTAAATATTACTTTATTCTGTTGCTTTAAGTCTACTTTTGGTGATGAGTTGGATCTGGTCCTTTAAATGCTGCAAACTGCTCCAGTTAAAAGTTTAATCTCCATTTTTAATTTTGGCCATTCGTGTGCCTGTAATTCTCTCCCTCCCTCCCTCCCTCGTTCTCTCTCTCTCTTTAAGCATTCTAGACAACCATGAATTCCTGGTTCATTTACATGCTATAAATGAAGGTCCCATGTTAATTCTATATCATTTGACCAGTTGACATCAAGATAGAGTTTATTTGCTTAAATACTGTCATCTATGCTGATATACATGGAAGAATTACCCTAAAGGATGGAAATAAAATTGTTACTTTCTATGATATTGCAAATCTTAAAGTTGTTGATGTAAAAAAAATAAAAAATTTAATTAAAAAAAGGGCTGTGTGCGGCAGTTACTTTAAATTATGTTTATAATAAGGGTTGTTTAAAATTTTCAGCCTTTTCACAAAAAAACACAGTCTCTTTTGAACATCCTCCTGAAAAAGAAGAATAAGTTCAAGGATTCATTTTTGTTAACAATTTTTTATCATGGAGTTATAGAACCTATGTACATGAACAAGCATTAGAACAATTTAAACGAGAGAAGATATCAAAATATTTTTTTGCAGGCACATGTGGTCTGATTATGAATCATTGTGGTTTATTAGTATGACATAAAGATAAAACAACTGAATGCTAATGGTGTTATTGTACTATGCATCAAACATTGTTCACTAGGTAAAAAAGATACCTAAAGAACAGCTAACCTGTTTTAATCACAATACCAAACATCTAGATTGCCTTAAATGCTGACGATCGGTTTCGGAAGTCGACATATATGCACATTCGTTTTAAGGAACTCCAGAAAGGTGTTATGTGTTGTTTAGGAAGTTTAAAATAAAATGACAGAACTGCTCCCTTATTAACCTAAATTCTTAGTTTTGTAGGGATAGACATTCTAAGAGGTGGCAAGTGGAAAAATGGGGAGGAGAGATCAAAGCAGGGGAAATATAAAACTCAAAAACACAGTACAGTCGGAGAATTCAGAACTTTTGATGAGTAAATCAAAGCATTTCATAAACAGTTGCAGGCAGCCGCTCTCCCCTCCTCCTTGTTGTTGAGTTGTAAAGATGGAAAACTCCTTTATTTGGACAACTGGCAACTATTTATTTTACTTGCAAGGTAATCTGTGTTGACCCTTCTTAAATTAGCTTGACCTTTAGTCTCAAGCGACTTAATTTCGTTCCTATAAATTGATAGATTATATCTGACAAAGAGTTATGAAACTCTAGCTTAAAAAATGTTTTCCACCCAAACTCCCCCGTCCTCACAAACACATTTTCATATTGCTATATGTAGCAAGGACCATTTGGTGGCTCCTGTTAACTTGTATTGTTTTTCAGTCATTTTTTAAGCCTTCTTATGCCCTAACCCTGACAGTATCCACAACCTAATTATTACCAGTACATACCTACAACTAACATAACCTCTACCTAAACTCAACTTGCACCTTATTCCTAAACCTAAAGAATCACAAAAAAAGTGATAGGCAGGAAAATGTCTTTGGTACAAAATGTCTTTAATTTGATGAGGAAATCAGAAAAAATGTCATCACTTGAATACCAAAACTGAAGTACACACAATATACTTTAACCTGAACTTGTTTTTGTTTTTTTTTTTTGTTGTTTTTTAAACCACCGGATCACAACAAAAGTAATTCCATGCTACCTTTACTATCCCTACCAGGTAGTTTATTTGGTAACCAGCTAACATCTGTTTTTTAAACTCCAGCTTTAAGCTCTAAAATGCAGAATGGCAAGAAATAAATATTAATAATATATAGATTTGAGCCAGAGGTTATTACATATTTTTTATTGTGACAATCCTTGGATGTTTTAATTTTGATTTGTCTTTCTGTTTTGATAATTTATTTTTTTTTATGTGTGTTCATAAGGTTTTGCCATAATTAGCTAATTTCTGTGTTATTGTTTAAAAGTTGCATATAAAACATCTTTCATTTAGATTAAGTTTATTCATTTTCCCTTCTGTTCTCTCTGTGCTTTAGTTCATCCTCCACATTAGTGTTAGTTAGTAAGTGTCATTTCCCCCATCTGGTTTGCAGTTTCCTCTGAGACTAGTTTAGTTCCCTCTCTGTTAATAATTGATTTTTCCTCGGTTTCCTCAATTTACTCTCCTCCACAGCTGCTTCCTGATTAGTCCACCTTATCCAATGCCATCTCCTCGGTTTTCCTTAGTATATAAACTTTGGTTGTCACTGTTCATTGCTGTTACACGACACTGCTCTTCTGTTACTCTGCCTGTATCCTGTTCTCTTCATACAACTTCCAGTGAAAATGTTTCTATTTTCTGGGCGTGCAGGTGGTGCAGGAGTTAGTGCGCACGACCCATGTACGGAGGCCTTAGTCCTCGACGCGGGCGACCCAGGTTCGAATCCGGCTTGTGGTCC
>JAUZNJ010100307.1:0-21286 GCA_034780135.1 Jordanella pulchra
TTTTTTTTTTTTTTTTTTTTTTTTTTTCTTAAATCATATTGTTATAAATACCCTTCACCCTTCAGGTTGTGTATAAGGAGAAAGACGCAGACACAGCACCTCACTTCTGGACAGTAGAGGGCAACAACAGCCATAGTGTCCAGTTAACTACTTTGGGAAAGTATGTCCTATATGAGATCCAAGTTCTGGCTTTCACACGAATTGGAGATGGAAGAAGCAGCTCACCTCCTATTCTAGAGAGAACATTGGATGATGGTAAATATTAGTTTCAAAAACTAAATAATAGATTGGCAAAACTAATGCTTTCATTCCACACCAGTAATTTAAGTTATATAATTAGATTTTTGATTTGCTTCTGCAAACTTTATACACAAAAAACATTGTGGCTGATATGGTGCAACATGCCTCTATTTTGATTTATATTTTTTGTAATTGTTTTGTCTTCATAATAGTCATTTTAAATTTAGCTCTTCTATGTTCTTACTTTGCTTCCATATTAGTTTGTACTTTTCCTTAAAAAAAATCATCATATTTATTCTTTAGTACTGATCATTAGTGGCTAACAGAAATTATAATAAAAATAGTAAAAATAAAAGCAAGATAAAACTTTAAGGACACAATGTGCTAAAACTGAATAAGTCTAAGATTTGCTTTTTTTTGAAGCATTTGGGTTTTCGTAACAAATTTATAATATTGTTAACATGTGTCTTAACTAGTTCTTTGTATTTTTCTCAACTTATTTTAATTAATAATTAAGGAATCTCTACGGACCATTAATGCATTTTGTGTATTTTATCTATGCTAGTACCAGGCCCTCCAGTCGGCATCCTGTTTCCAGAAGTCAGAACAACATCTGTCAGGCTCATCTGGCAGCCTCCTGCACAGCCTAACGGCATTATACTGGGTAAGATTCCTTGGTCGGGTCAAGGCAAGCGAGTGAAGATTTTTTTTGTGTTGCATATTTAAATAGTATGGGGATTTAAAGGCTGCATGGGATGCATGAGAAAAGACAAAGAAGCAAGAGATGATGTAATAAAAACACCTCTAAAGGTGTAAAATTTAAAGCAAGAAAAACTGTGAGTTGGATAAAAAAAGTGTTTGTGTTTTATTAAAAAAAAATACTATAAAAAACTGAATTACCTTGTTGGTTTGAGTTTGATTTATATTACCATATATTTGTTCACTTTGATTTTCTTTTTACTTACATATTTTATGCCTCTGCTGGGATTCTCTCAGCTTATCAGATCACCTATAGAAGAAACTCGTCAAACAGCAACACTGCCACGGTGGATGTGCTGAGCCCCAGTGCTCGACAGTACACAGCAGCCGGACTGAAACCAGAAACGGTTTACATATTCCGTCTCACTGCTCAGACACGAAAAGGCTGGGGTGAGGCCGCGGAGGCTTTGGTGGTCACCACAGAAAAGAGAGGCAAGAGTAAAATATTGTAGCTCAAATATGTTATTCAAGTGTATTTACCTCTGAATATTAGACTTAAATGGGATTGATTGTTCTTGCTCCTCAGCACGACCTCAACCCACTAGTCGTCCTGTCGTCCCTCAAGAAGAAGTCCAGGCTCGTAGAGTCCTGTTATCGTGGGAACCAGGCAGTGACGGCCTGTCTCCAGTTCGTTACTACACAGTGCAGTTTAGAGAGCTCCCAGACAGCAACTGGACAGTTCACTCTGCATCAGTCAGCCATGAGACAAGTTCTTACATAGTAGACAGGTAAATATTATTATACTCTCAAAAATATGTTGCTTTTCAAACCAAAAAACACATCAATGTGTTGTATAGGACATTAAGGTCTTCATACGTCTTGTTTTTTCATCATGTAATGACTGGAAGCTATGGGAAACAGCCTTATCTGGTTGAGAAGTGTAAAGGCTGAGGATAATTTCAGCGTTTCTATTCAGTCAGTGTATTGTTTCAGATTATTGTAACCTAAAATTCCCCTTCCAAGGCGTCGCAGACATGGAACAAGTCCACAATAACATCTTTAATTCAAAATTTCAGCTAATAAAAGACAAATGATCGCAGATGGAACTTAGCAGAGATTTCAGGCATGAATCGTTATTCAGAGATCAGACTGGGTTCAGATATCAGATGGGCAATGGAGATCCACCATGGGCAGTGCAAGGGGGGGAGTAATCTGAGGGCATAGACTTGGTCAATATTGAGGTAACAGATGAGAGCAGGGATAAAATGTTTGATTTTTACTCACACAGGGCAGTCAATAATCTGGAAGGAAGACAGAGACTGGGTGGGTCTTATGTAGTTCTGCCTGTGGAATAACTGAGAGAGAATTTGGCGTGTCGCAGTTGGGCTAAATGAAGTACACTGAAAAAAAGAGACATTGAAGAAAAAACGTGGAGACATGTAGTTAAACCAAATCCCTGGTGTGGCTTGATTAAAAACAGGAATTAAAACAGTAACCATGATCATTAAAGCAGGTGTTGGTACTTTTGCCGGTGTGGACAGGTACTAAGCCCTTCTAGATAATACATGTATCATCTCAATAAAGCTTATCATCAGATATAGGCATGAAACTCACTAAAATTATTACTGATAAAACTCAACGAAGCAACATAAGACGTCTGTCTTACTCATCACTGATATGAAAACCTCCACAATTGACTTTATACAACCTGGATTCTGGCCTTTGCTTTTTTCCTGCTTAATTTGACTTGACAAGAGGATGTTGGAGCTCTGACCGTTAGTCACTTTTCTCCTTAGTCCAGGTAGACACTCCTACGTTTTGCTCTGGTGCAAGAGGAGTTTTACAGAAGGAACACCACAGTCCATCCATCCATTTTCTCCCACTTATTTCGTCAGGGTCGCAGTGGGGCTGGTGCCTATCTCCGGCAGACTATGGGCGTAAGGCAGGGTACAACATGGACAGGTCGCCAGTCTGTCAAAGAGCAACACAGAGACACACAAAGACGTACAACCATGCACACACACACACACACTTAAGGACAATTTAGGGAAACCAATTAACAGTCATGTTGTTGGACTGTGGGAGGAAGCTGGAGTACCCAGAGAGATGAAGATGCAAACTCCAAGCAGAAAGACCTCAGGCTGGGAATCGAACCCAGAACCTGCAAGGCAATAGTACGACTCACTGCCTCACTGTACAGGCCCAGTTGTCCATGTCCTGGTCCTGGATATGTAGTTTGCAGTGACTCCACTGTCCACACCTCTTGAGTGTCTGCCAAACATTTGAATGAGGTTTGCTTCACAATCACCCAAAGGCTATATTTATGATCACCTGCCTTTTCTATCATATGTTTCCCCTACAAATTAACTTAATTAAAATACGTATTTAATGTATAGCTACAAATAACCTTTTCCACTGGTTTACAGGTTAAAGCCTTTCACATCTTACCAATTTCGTGTTAAAGCCACAAACGACATTGGGGACAGTGAATACAGTGAGGAGAGTGAGGCCATTACTACGCTGCAAGACAGTGAGTATCATTAATAGTTCATATGAACCGAGCAAATTGCAGAGCTATTTTCACAACTTCTTTATGTATGTGTACTAAAAATTCAGTACCTCTATCAATATTCTCTGACATTTTTTACAGTGAGTACATTATGTCATCAGTGTGTTAGCTCTAACTCTGTTTATACCAGTTATTTTGACGTATTTTCCACGGATGTGTTGTAAACTTTAACACATATTTCTCATCCTCTCAAGCCCCAGATAAAGCCCCAACAATACTGTCTGTTACTCCCCACACCACCACGTCTGTCCTGGTTCGTTGGCAGGTATGTTGCTGGAATATTTGCCTCTTTTAGAATGTTGAAAACTGATCGTAAAGGCATCTAATATTTGTTTACTTCATCATTTTGAAATATAAGGCATTTTAAATATATTTCTTTTTTCTTTCAGCCACCTTCAGAGGATCACATCAATGGAGTTCTGTTGGGATTCAGGGTCAGGTACAGGGAGCTTCATTATGATCGGCTTCGCACCTTCTCTGTCCGTACAGTAAATAGTCCCTCTGCAAACTGGGCAGATTTCGCATGTAAGCTTTTGTGTCCCTAATATTATTTTTAAAATATTTGCTGAATATTAAATTCTTATGTTTTCTGACCTTTGCCATATGATCTCCAACCTCCAGCTCCATACAGCATCAAAAACTTGACAGAATCCTCTTTAACCCAGTATGAACTTGACAGTAAGTCCCCCTCATGTATTTTCCCTTATTCTGTTTCAGTTTAAATATCACTTAGTGAATATTATTCTCACAATGTAGAGCATTTTTATTATTTAAAGCAATATTCTGCTGTATCCTCCCACTCAGCTGCAGCCACTGCCTTTTCTTATTTGTGTATGTTTGTGACTTTAATCTCTGCAAGCTGCCATGTCATTATTCCAGCATGGTTTCCTTCTTTTTAATCACTGGCAAGTCTTCCCACGTGCTTCCAAAACAGCCCCGTCTTTTGATCGGTTTGCATTATATTTCTAACCCGCTGTCTTCGCTGTGTGATCTTATCTTGCCATGGGCATTTGTATGAATGGGTGTTTCTTCAGAATCTCAATTTTTTTTTCTTTTTTATTTCTTGCTCTTTCATCTTAAGTCCTCTATTAAAATGCTGCATTGCATTCTTCTTGTCAGATCTGAACAAACACAAACGCTATGAGATCCTTCTCAGCGTGTATAATGCAGTTGGGGAGGGTCCGAGCAGTGCACCGCAGGAAGTGTTTGTTGGAGAGGCGGGTAGGGTTAATTTCACAGTTTACGGCATATTTTTACCATCGATTATTACTCATCATCTGTTAAACAAACAAAGCACTTTCTTGTTGAATGTTTGCTTCCTTTTTTCCCCAAGTCCCAACTGCTCCTCCTCAAAACGTAGTTGTCCAGTCTTCAACAGCTACCCAGCTGGACGTTACCTGGGACCCACCTCCTCTGGATGCTCAGAATGGAGACATACAGGGTTACAAGGTGTCAATATTGTGTACAATTTTACGTTTGCATCCAGTACATGTTTTTAAGGCTAATGGAAAACTGTCTTATAACGCCATCCATAGATCTACTTCTGGGAGTTTCAGCTCCAGAACGAGACAGAACGTCTGCGAACTCTCTTCCTGCCAGAGCTCGGGGTGAAGCTTAAAAATCTGACGGGCTACACCACCTACATGATCAGCGTGGCAGCATTCAACGCTGCAGGGGATGGGCCCCGTTCCCTGCCCACCAGAGGGCGCACTCAGCAAGCAGGTGCAAATGTTGATAAGATTCTTAAATAGACCACTGGCATTTACTTTGGAGCCTAAACCGTTTTTTTTCAGCTCCCTTTACCACTTTGCAGCCTCACACTGTTTCAATCTATTGCTGACTTTGCACACATAATTCCACCTAGTGTTTTCCCCGTTTTCATATCTACACACTTATCGGTGAAGGTTCTCAGTCATCCAGGTCTTGGTCAAGCTAGGAAAGTTCAGTTTAGGCAACTGGACATGTAGTTTTTCTAGAAGACATTTCGCCTCTCATCCAAGAGACTTCATCAGGTCTGACTGATGCAGGAGAAAACAGATAAAAGGTATAATAATCATTTATCTCTGTTTTCTCCTGCATCAGTCAGAACTGATGAAGTCTCTTGGATGAGAGGCGAAATGTCTTCTAGAAAAACTACACGTCCAGTTGCCTAAACTGAACTTTCCTAGCTTGTATCTAGACTGTTTAAGGTTCTCACAATGTTCTATGACATAGTCCAAAAGATGCCTACGAAATGAATATTGCATCGCTTTAATATCACGTGATAGGAGTTTTTGAGTTGCTAAAACACAGCAAACTCAGCCAATGCTGGTATTTTGCAGAAAATGATATACTATTTAAGTTGTTGTATGCCATCTCCTGGGGATTTGCCTGAGCGATCACAGACTTTTTGCCTATTATTTCAGAACACACCACAGAGAGGAATAAAAAAGAATACATTGAGTGAGGGATGTTGATTACTTTCTGCTCATCTTTGTTTAGAAACAAATTTGATTCTCTTCTCTGGGATTTCACAAAAAAGGCTTACAGTAAAAATGCCTCTGATTTCTTTTTTGTCCCCCCGGAAAGTTATGACATTGATAAAGGGTACAAAGTGATGAGAACTTTAAAACACTGTCTGGAATTTGGGTTTTACTCACCACAGAGGACTGGGAACAGAGCCAACACAAGCTTTCGTGAGCTTTCTTTCCTTATGCCGAATTGTGGCTAAATCCTGACACTCTAAGCTGAATCTGGTTTGGCTCAGCAGGGAGAAATCTCACAGCTCTTGTTCAAGGTCAGACTGATTTTCTGAACTCTTTTCAATTCATTTTTCCAAAGGGTAAACCGACATGTTTTATCTTGGGGTAATACCTTAAAAAACAAAAACTGAATATTTGCTTCTGCTCTAATCTGTCTCTTTCTTTATTTTTTTTATATTTTTGTGAGCCTTCTTTTCAGTGTCATTTGGCACAATTCATCTTCTCTCTATTCCAAAAATATCAGCTCGCTCTTGTAGAAACTTAAATAGAACATAAAAAATCTTACAGTAAATCTTACAGTAGCTTGAACATAAAAAGTTTTAAAAAGACAAGAAAAAGTTTGACATCTGTTTAGAGAACAACGCTATACTTTTGCATGTATTCTTTTTAATACTTTGTCTTATTACACACACTAAGATAAATGTGATGTAAGATGATGATTTCAAAGGCTTTACAGATAAAAATTCCAGTATGAATTTGATAAACTTGACTGCATACAAAACAGACATTTTATGTAAATGTGTTGAATAAGGGACACATCTTAAAAATTGGAGAAAACCAGCCTTTGAAAACTGTAGTTTGACATCCCTGATCTAAACCCTTCTATTGTAACTCTAGTTGGATTTTTTGTTGTTTTTTTCATCCAGTCTTGCCCTGTATTTAGCTTAATCTATTTTCCCATAAGCTAAAGCATCTGTTTTTTTTAAGTCAGAGTATCTTGTCCTCTGTAAAATGTAAAATTAAATTAAAAACTGTTAAATATTTGGGTTACATTTAAAGAGGAATGGTTTCTCTGAATTGTAGTTACAGGCTTTAAAGGGTAAGAGAACAAAACAAGTTAACACTTCACTTTTTAAATTATTTAAAAAAATGACACCATGTGTCTCCTGCTTCACTACACTCTATTCTGCATTGGTTTATGTCTTCAAATTTAAGGTTTTAGCAAAAAAATAAAGTTGCATGAATCCTTTTCTAAAGCACTGTAGTCTAATGACGGGTCTAACATTAGTCTTGTCATTTTTTAAAAGCCCCCACAGCTCCTAGCTACATCCACTTCAGTGAGCTGACCACAACTTCAGTCAACGTGTCCTGGGGGGAGCCCAAGCAGGCCAACGGCATCATCGAAGGTTACCGTCTGGTTTACGAGCCCTGCACTGCAGTCGACGGTGAGAAAATCTGCCTTTAGCTTAACAACACTTCTCTTCTCTTGAAATTCCTCTGCTGGCTCTCTCAGGCAGTGATTTACAGCCTCTACCCTCTCAACCATATTCGTTTTTAAATCATGCTGCTTAAGCTTGTGTTCTAATTTGTTGCAGATGGGTATAAACCCTGCAATAACGTATAAGGCAAGGCTGATAGATTACACTGGAATGCTCTTGTGAGCCACTATACAACTTGCTCTTTCACTGAGAGAAACATGGTTAATAGCTGGCTAAGTGTTGTTGCCTTGACCAGACTGTCAAATAATCAAGAGCAGATTAATGGCACCGAATTCAAGCTGCTAATTCAAACTGCTTTTGTCTTTTAGATAGCAAGTGCAAAGTAAAGTGAGCAAAAGAATTAAAACATTAATATCACTTAGTCTTTTTCAGTCTTGACAATTGAGCAACTACTGGATATCCAACACTTTCTGCTATTATTAAAAATATCTGTGTGTCTTGTTTGGTCCTGTGTTGTGTGCGACTATTTCTGATCTTTGCTTAAAGCTTGGTTTTCTGTGTCTTGTTGAAAGCAATATCTAGAGTCTTAGTGTTTCCTGTACAGACTCCTCTCCTCGCACTCCAGGTGTCAGTAAGATAGTGACGGTGGATGTAAAGGGCAGCGCTCCTCTGTGGATGAAGATCAAAGACCTGGCTGATGGTGTCACTTACAACTTCCGCATTCGGGCCAAAACGCTCACCTATGGCCCTGAAGTGGAGGCAAATATCACTACTGGGCCTGGGGAAGGTATTGTTCGATAAGCCTGCTGTGAATTGCCTATTCCAATCTTATGTCAAGCGGTAAAATCTTTAAAGAGCATCTTTGACATGTTTTCCTGCTGTGTTTAAGGAGCCCCAGGCCCTCCAGGAGAACCATTCATTTCACGGTATGGCTCCGCCCTCACTCTGCATTGGACAAGTGGAGATCAAGGCCGTGCACCCATTACAAGATATGTGATCGAGGCCAGACCTTCTGGTTAGCTGCAGTTATCCCACCATGTTCAGTGTGTGCAGTATGCCAGCGGTTTATGTAAACATTCTTATTTTGCCCTAACAGATGAAGGATTGTGGGATATTCTTATTAAAGATATTCCCAAAGAGGTTACATCATATACACTTAATCTTGAGATGCTCCGTGAAGGCGTCACCTATGACTTCCGAGTAATTGCTGTCAACGATTATGGCTATGGCTCACCTAGCGCCCCATCTCCTTCCATATCAGGTAAATTGCTATTAAAACAACTTTGTGGTGATTATAGGAGTTTTTTTGTCATTTACACACACACTAATAAGTCTATTAGTTTTGATAAATGAAATCAAATAAAAATAGATTATGTAGATCTATAATTTGAAAATAGATATTTTGAAGTCTATAAAAGATAAATAGTTGTCTCTAAGAAAATTAGAAAGGTACTAAAGACAGATAACAATGACATTATTAAACATTATCTTAAGGCCTACAAAATTACTGGGAACTCTGAATTGACAGTTTTCCAGCAGATGGTCATTGGCAACAAAAAGAGTGAAAAGAAAGCATTTAAATGGAAAATAAGCTGGAAGGCATGTCATCTGTTGGTTACAGGTGTCTGATAGGAAATTTGGAGCTCTTCATGCTTCTCTCTGCTGACAATCTATTAGCAGATGCTGATTTCATTTTCCAATAGGTCTTGGCACCTGTCCACACTACCACAAATATGAATGCCTGCTTTAATGAGCATGGTATCGCTGTGCTCTATTGCCCAGCAAGCTGGCTCAACCTAATCTCCATAGAGAATCTATTGAGTAGTGTCAAGAGGAATGTGAGTTAGAAAATAATGTTGAAGAGCTGAAAGCTGTTGCTAAAGCCACCTGGCCTTCCTTAACAACTACGCAGAGCTTGAAGCTTATCAACTCCGTTCTACACTGCACTAATACATTCATTTATGTAAAAGAGCCCTAATCAAGCACTTGAAACATACTGTGCATCCACATTTTTTTAGCCGGCACAAATTTCTTTATATTGTTTAATGGTACCTAGAAAATATTGCAATCTGAGAAGGATTTTGTATATTAATTAGCTGTAGGGCAAAATCATTAAAGTACTCAAAAATATGTATATGATAAATGAATTTCTGTGTTAAAGTTAATTCATTTTTTCATGATATAATTATTTTTAGTTCAAGTTCTTCATTTTATCCACTCTGCTTAAACGTTAAAGCATATCAATTATTGTCTTTTTAGCTCAGAAAGTGTCTCCTTTCTACGAAGAGTGGTGGTTCTTGGTTGTTATTGCTCTGGTCGGGCTCATCTTCATCCTTCTTCTCGTTTTCATCCTCATCATCCGAGGCCAGAGTAAAAAATATACCAAAAAAGCTGACTCAGGTAAGAAAGGAAGCCAACTACAAAACATTTAGCAAGCTTGTGTAACTTTAAGAGTCATGTGGAATTTGTCGTCCTGGTTGACAAGTGTTTAGATGAATAGAGGATTAATTATTCTGCATCTGAGATCTACTTTAGAGAACAAGAATGTGAAGGCAAAGACAATTAAAGACATTATCTTGATTTTCCTATATTGTGTGGCTGACAGCGAACAGATGAGAGTAAAGGTTATCAGTAAGGGAGCTGAAGTAGACAAATATTATTGTCCGACTAGAATTGCAGCAAAGATCAATAAGAAGAAAAATGGCCTGGCAACAGCTTAATGTTGGGGTCATTAATTAGATGGAGAGTAATTGTAAAACTACTGCAGAAGTGGCTCCTGTATCATGGTATCAAGGGGAAAATTTGCAAAATTGTCAATTACACTAACTGACATGACTGTTTCAAGGAACCCATTTTGTTATCTCCATTGTTAATTACTTATGGTCCGGAGGTAATTATACCATAATAATAAAGCTTATTTCTTGACATTATATTGTCATCCAGTAAAATGTAGTGAATGGTGCCTAGAGACCCAGTCAGAAGAATTGTTTTCTTGATTGTGGATTTTAAACAGCTGCAAGCTCGATCTGTGTAACTGAATTTATAGCTGAAGACCAGATCTGAGAAACGAGGGATTATTTTATGCTGTAATCAGTCAGGGAAATATTGAAAACTGTTTTGGAAACAATAGAAACAATTTATTTTTTTGGGAAATATTTATATCAGAGAAAACCTAAAATAAATATGTTTAAACACACATAGTTTTATCTTCATACATATATCCAGGCAACCACTCAAACTGCACTTCGCTTCCTCTAACACACGGAGAGATGGTACGACTGGATGAAGGACACTTCCCTGCTCTGGAGCTCAACAACAGGCGCCTTTCAGGGAAAAACTCATTTTGCCGCAAAAACGGCATCTACACCCGGTGAGCTACTTTTCCCTGTTGAAGAGCATACTCCATCATCTGTACAACTTATCCTTTTTATTCAGTTTGTTTTTGTAGCTTCCAATACTTGTAAGTTTTTTATGTCCATGTCCAGAGTAGAAAAATAAGTTTAAAATGTTTGAAAGAAAGAATTGCTGAAAGTTAAGAAGTGATGACACTACATATGGAAAGCTAAACAAGAGCTTTCTACTTGTTAATTTTAGTTGTCTCTAAAATATATTTGTCATAAATTTGTATTCAGCAGATCACTTTAACACCTTTTTTATTCCCAGTTTTCAAATTTATTCATTTTTCTGTCTCTTAGAATTTGTATTATTCTTTTGCCTGTTGTCAGTCTTTGGCATATTGAGCCACAAAAACCAAGCCTCCTTCCTCCCACCTCATTTATATTCACTGTTTTTGGAAGCAGCAAACTATACAGGAGAACAGCACAATACCAGCCGATTAGCATTCAAGAGCATCTGCCTATGCTGTTTGTCTGCTCATCTCAGCTTGAGACAAAGACTGCTTTTGGGTCAGAGCTGCTTCTTTTTCTTTGGCCTTTAGCCTTTGTCGTTCTGCTGTGAGATTTATTCTAACATAAACTACTGTCAGCAGGACTCTGTGCTCTGGTTGTTTGGTCTTGTTTAGTTAAACATTTGATAAAAGGGGTTTTACAGACAGAGCAGCATGAGGAGTTTGTTTAGAATCATAGGTCATGGTCAGATGAATGAGCTTTGTTACAGGGCAATAGTCTGTATCTTGTCACAGCAAATGCACAACAGAAATGTGCTTGTGCACATTAGTGTGCGCAGTATTGTGGAATGTACTGGAGGTTGAATTGAAATGCAGGTTAATCTGCTATGCTCTCCTTGACCATGGAGGCCTGAGAGGGGGATCAAAGGCACTCGGGATGCTTCTGCTCTTTGAAGAAGTCAAATCTGCAAATGAAGGAGAAGGTCCGGGCAAGCTTCCAACAGGACATTTGTGAAAATGAAGGAAAGAAGGATAAATTAGCCTGATATGGCAGTGGGGGAAAAATACAGCACTCCTAAATAATTCAGAGCTCTTGATCAATGGCCACCTCCTCCCTCACACTCACATGGGTGCCTTTTTTTTTTTTTTTTTTTGATGTCTGACTGACTTTGTCAGTGTTGGCCCTCTCGCATCAACCCCTTTAACCTAAAGGGGATATATATGTTTGCTGTGCCAAGGCCATTATCGTGTTAGGCTTCAAAGTTTTAAAAACATGCAATAATTTAGCTTCTGTTTTTGTAACTTGATGCAAATGGTTTTACTTCAGAAGCTGTCAGATTGTGGAAGATGGATTTTTTACATGACTTCAAACTTAATGTGTTGGTACTTAACAGGCTGGTCTGAGTGTTTTACAAATTAATGATCCAGTTGGGCCTGCATGCACAACCTTCTCTCAGATATTTCAGAGATCAGTCTAAACAAGAGGAAATAAACAATAAGCAGCTGTGTTGTTTATATCATGACTGATCAGAGGATAAAAGAAAGATTAAACACATTTGAAGACTTTTGGTGTTGCCTTACATCAATATAAGATTAGTTCAAAAGGATCTGTAAGAGTAGTTCAAATAACTAATATTTACAACTCAAGTAGGCCGAGCATCACCTGTCAGTTAAGAACACAGATGCAATTCACACAGTCACGCCAACGCTGTAAATTGGACAACTAATTGCAATTGCTTGATCCAATAAATCCTAATTTCAGCAGCAACATTCAGATAGAAGATTTGTTGAAAGCCTAAGTACATCCTGTTATATGTTAGTCATTCAGACTGCTGTTGGTACTCTAACAGTATAAGGAATATTTTTGGTGTTTTTTTGGCTCTCTATGTAACACCTTTTTATTAACTTGAGAGAATTTTACTGTGCTCCAGCACCTCAACAGTTACCAGGATCTCTATCCAAAAGGACATTGTTTTCATATTGCAGATTTTTATGTCTGATATGCATCCGACATACAATTTTCAACACTGTTGAATCTATGCCATGAGTAGTTTGGCCACATCTTAAAGCAAAAGAGGTGGAACCTATAACCATCATGGTCTACCCAATAAACTGAGAAGCAACAGTACCTGGTAAATAGACTGGACTGCCTGTCCAAAAACAGAGTTAATATCAAAAAAGGATCACAAACTGTAATATCTTGTTGGACTGCCTATAGCTTTGCTGTAGGTATGCATTCACTGAGGCTTCATTTCAATAAGCTTCTGCAATCTCACAAGATTGATGTTTAGTGTTGCATAATTCTTTAACCAAGGTCTTGCATTAATGATGGTAGAGTCTAACCACTGTATAGTACCACCACACCAGCACATCCCAAAGATTCTAAACAGGGTTGAGGTGTGGAATCTGTGGTGGCCAATCTGTGTGTGAAAATTATGTCTAATGCTCCCTTAATCACTCTTCCACAATTTGAGCCCGAAGAATCCTGACTTTGTCATTTTGGAATATGCCCGTCTCATCAGGGAAGAAAAAAAGCCGTTGATATAATAACATGGTTCATTCATTCAGTGTGTTCAGGCCCATAAGACAAGGTAAGTCTATTTGTATAGCACAGGGGTAGGCAGTGTCAGTCCTCAAGTGCCACTGTCTTGCAACTTTTGCATGCATCCTTTCTTCCACACCTCTTAAACAAATGAATGGTTAATGGCCAGACCACTGCTAAACTTAGAGATATCCCAAAGAGGTAATTCAGCCTTTTGTTTCAGATGTGTTATGTGCTGAGGTGCTGATCCATTTAGGGATTTATAGACTAAAAGAATGATTTTAAAGTCTATACTCAGAGCTACAGGAAGCCAATGTAAGGACTTCAGAACCAGGCTGATGTGCTCTACTTTCTTAGTTTTACTGAGAACACAGGCTGCAGCGTTTTGGATCAACTGCAGCTGTCTGATGGACTCTAAAAAATAATATGTAATTCTACGAAAGATAAATGCATGAATGAGTTTTTCTAGATCCTGCTTGGACATTAGTCCTTTAATCCTGGAAATGTTCTTCAGGTGATGAAAGACATCATGACACCAAGATTTCGTCAGTGGTTTATAGCTGTAGTAGCTGCTAGACATCTCTATCCATGTGTGTGATGTTACAATAATGGATGATAATCTCTAGTGGATCATCAGCAGAGTTCCTTATAAAGTATGATGAGGAGAGGCCAGAGGGAAATTTGTTCATCTTCTTGCTATCCTGAAGAACAAAGGGTCATTTCTTGGTTCTTGCAGAGTATGTAACAATCTTAATATGGTGTTGCACCGCCTTAAGAGTGTTTTAGTCTTACTTTGAAAAATGTGTATAATTTCCTAATTACTGTATAAACTTAGCCATTAGTATGGTAAAAGTACATATAGATAAAACAATGTATTCCTAATTATTTAATATTTTTGAAAAAAAAGCAGAGATAATTGCACCTGTAAGGTGAAGAGGCTGATTGACTAAGTACTTCACAATATGACGTGACATTTTTAGTTAGAGTGTCACTAAAGTTATTAACTTTGAAGGGACTGTGGCTCTTTGGAAGCTGTTGTTGTTTTGATGAAGAAGTAGTGTTTCAATTTTAGGTTTCTCCTGTGCCATTTAGCAATGTAGCCAGCATGTGTTGTTGAATGAATGTGAGTATGTTTTCAAGTTCGGTTGGTTGGATGTAGCACTGGAGTAAAAGCAATATTGAGTGGTTGATATGACTATAAGAACACCATACTGTATATGCTACCTAGATTTAACTAAGCAATGGGTGATTATGTTTCAGCTGGCAGCAAGTTATTTAACCCCAACTGGTGCAATGAGTTGCTACTCATTTCTTAAACAGCCATGCCACACCCCATGGTTTTGAAAAAAACATTTCAGTCAGTTTAGGAAAGTCAAATAATTTGCAAGCATCAAGCGGAGAAAACATCTAAGGATATTGCAAAAGCTACAAACACTTAAGAGCTGTCCAAAACATTGTTAAAAATGTGAGAGCAAGGGGCGTGCAGGTGGCGCAGTGGTTAGTGCGCACGACCCATGTATGGAGGCCTTAGTCCTCGACGCGGGCGACCCAGGTTCGATTCCGGCTTGTGGTACTTTCCCGCATATCTCTCTCCCTCTCTCATACCCCCTTTCCTGTCAACCTACTGTCATAAAAATGAGCCACTAGTGCCATAAAAAGCTCAAAAAAAAAAAAAATGTGAGAGCAAGTGGGTACCCATTCCTTGAGGAAAAAATGAGCCAGGAAAAAAAATCCTGAAATATTTTTTTGAAAGCAAAAACAGCATTAGATCTCCAGGCTATTTCTAGTAGTAAAGGAGCATTTACATATGCACAATGCAAAGGGATCTCAAGGGATTGGGACGGAACAGCTGTGTAGCCCTAAGAAAACTACTAATCAGTGAGGCTAACTGGAAAAAAGGCTCAGGTTTGTTAGGAAGCATAAAGATTGGACTCTGAAGCAATGGAAGAAAGTCATATGGTTGAATGAGTCCAGATTTACCGTATTCCAGACTGACAGGTGCATTAGGGTAAGAAGAGAGGCAGATGAAGTGATGCCCCGTCATGACTACTGCCTACTGTACAAGCCTATGGGGACAGTTCTATGATGTGGGGTTGCTGCAGTTCGTCAGGTCTAGGTTCAGCAAATTACTTAGTTTTCAATTATCAAGAAACATAGGTGTTGAAAAGGGGAAGCTTGGATAAATTGGTCCTGCAAAACTACAGGCCCATATCACACATCCTTTTCTGCAATACAATTATTGAAAAAGTTGTGTTCAATAATTAAATGGCTTCTTTTATTTATTTTATTAATAAGGCACCCTAATCCTATAACCAGCTGCTTTGATGTCTTCCTGTCAGGTTTCCATGCCAACCACAGTACAGAGACTGCCCTGATTTCAATGACATCTGTATAAATCAGACTAGAAAGAACCACAGTGTTTGTATTATTTGACCTGAGTGCAGTGTTTAACACTGTTAATTACTTGATTTTATTAGAGTTTCGGAAAAACTGGATCATTTTTTCTGGTGCAGCACTTGACTGGTTTAAACCACACTTGAAGGACAGGGACTTTTATATGTCAGTAGGGAACTGTAAATCAGAGACCAGAAAAATCATACATGGGGTTTCTGGAGGCTCCATTTTGGGGTCCCTCTTACTCAATATCTACCTGCTCCCTTAGTTCAGATTATATCAAACAATATCAGTAACCATAAATATGTAGATGACACAGCTTTACATCACAATACAGTGATTATGAACCAATCAGACAATTGGCTAGATACATTTATCTTTGGTATAATTGGTTACTGCAACAGTTTCTTGATAAGTTGGCCTAAAAAGTCCATCAGACACCTTCAGATGATCAAAAGGGCTGCTGCCCATGTACTCACTAGAACTAAGAAGGAAGACCAAATCAGCCTGGTTCTGAAGTCCTTATATTGGCTCCCTTTAGCTCAGAAATCCTTTTGGTAATCTATAAATCACTAAATTGATCAGCACCTCAATACATAACAGACTTATTGTCAGTCTATCAACCTGCCCGACCACTCAGGTCTTCTAGTTCAAGCCTACTTTGTACACCCGAAACCAAACATGGAGAAGCGACATTTAGTTCCTATGCTCCACTTCTCTAGAACAAACTTCCAGAAGATTGTAAAAGTGCTGAAAGCTTGAGTTATTTTAAGTAAAAGTTAAAAACCCATTTGTTTAGATCTCCCTTTGAGTATTAATGTCAAACTGTTAACTGAGGTATTTTTTGTTTAAGGTTGTGGTCTAACTGTTTAAACTGTTTTATTACTTGCTTTTGCCGTGTTTTTTAGCTTTATTTGCTTTGAATTGTCTTTGTAGGGATTTGTGCTGTATCAGGGATCAGAAACATCAGTCTTGCAGTGCAGCTTTTGCATACATCCCTGCTCCAACACACCTGAAACAAAAGCTGAATTACCTCTTTGGGGTATTTCTAGGTTAAGCAGTGGCCTGGCCTTTAGCTATTCATTTGTTTAAGAGGTGTGGAAGAAGGGATGCATGCAAAAGGTGCAGGACAGTGGTACTCGAAGACCGACACTGCCTACTCGTGTGTTATACAAATAAACTTGCCTTGCCTTATGTACCTGAATACACTGAATGAATGAACCATGTTATTATATCAATGGATTTTTTTTTTCCTGATGACACGGGCATATTCCAAAATGACAATGCCAGGATTCATCTGTCTCAAATTGTGGAAAAGTGATTAAGGGAAAATTAGACATAGTTTTCAGACACAGATTGGCCACCACAGAGTCCACACCTTAACCCTGTTTAGAATCTTTGTAATGTGCTGGTGTAGTGGTACTATACAGTGGTTAGACTCTACCATCATTAATGCAAGACCTTGTTTAAAGAATTATGCAACACTAAAAATCAATCTTGTGAGATTGCAAAAGCTTATTGAAATGACGCCACTGTGAATGCATACCTACAGCAAAGCTAAAGGTGGTCCAACAAGATATTAGAGTTTGTGATCCTCTTTTGATGCTAACTCTGTTTTTGGCCTGGCAGCATAATTCAGTCTATTTATCAGGTACTATAACTTCCCACTTTATTAGGTACACCATGCTGGTTCTAGGTTGCACCTCTTCTGTACTGAACTGTTATAAAAAAAACGTGCCTTGCCTTGCCTATACCTAAAACAAAGCAAGTGATCCCAGAAAAACAAGTGCAAACTGTCAAGCAAATAAAAGGTTATTTTCTAATGAGATTTCTTTAATGCTTTATTGGCATAATTCCCATATTAAGCCCACTAATGTAGTTCAATCAAGGGTTGGTAGCTGCCCAATTGAACCATTTTATGTTCCAGTTCAACTTTAGCAGACCTTACAGTTATTACTTTAGAAGAAATAAAACATGATTGCATACAAGGATGCTTCTCTTGCTTTACTTTATGGACATAAAACTGAATCAGACAGATGTAAGGGGTCTTTTGCTGCTTGACTTTGGGCTTAGTTACTGAGATTTTCTGCAGTAACTATAAATGTCTGTCTGTATCATTTTTTTAAATCATCCAGGTTGAATCACTGGAAAGTGGATTATCAAGAGCAAATTAATAATGTTTTGTGCAGGATTCTGCTTGTGCATCTCATGAAGGTTGAAATAAGCTTTTACCTGCCCCCTGCTGCTTATTCAAAACTGACCTTTATTGAGGATTTAAAGGAGGTCAGCAATTATTTTCTCTTTCCTCATATTTTCTGTTGAGGGCTCCCAGGACTATGCATTAGTCGGCTTTGTGTTTGCCTAAAATAATTTAGCATTTTCGTTTTATAGTTAAGTGAATCTTTGTAGAATCTCTGGTAATGGTTCCCTTTTTAAAGACCTTGGAGGGATAAAACAGATTTTTATATCTATAAATTGTAAACTTTTAATGACTTCCTGTGTAGTTTTGTCAAGGGGGTGGCTTGTTTTCTATGTTGTTTGTTCACAATTGTTTTGTTTTTTTTTAATCTGAGTCTACTTTTTGTTTCCTATATAAAATCCTACTAATCATCCCCTACCATCTCTCCAGGTCTCCTCCTAGACCCAGTCCTGGAAGTCTGCACTACTCTGATGAGGATGTCAGCACTAAATATAATGACCTGATCCCTGCAGAAAGCAGCAGTTTGACTGAAAAACCCTCTGAGGTTTCTGACTCTCAGGTAGCGACTCAGGCTTACAGTCTGTAATAAGCAGTGAAAAGGAATAAAAAGTACAATTCAGTTCTATCATTTTCGCAAAGTGACAAATTTCTCCAAGGGAAAGTTGTAACCCTTTCAAAAAAATATTATTTTACCTCACTTTGCTATAGTTAAAAACTAGACAGTTTTATGACTGTGGGGCAGTGTTTCCCGCAATAAATTAAAACAGTTTTGCATTACAATCTGCCTCAAGTGGATCATCTGGAAATTAAGTATTCCCTATTAGCATATGCAAGTCGCTGCTGACATCTCTGAATCTTTTATTACCAACTTTTTATGGAGGAAAATGGTACGCAGCTACTTCCCGTCCCCCCTGTGTGCTAAAATGTCTTTGAAACTAATTAATGTTTTTCTAGCAGACATTTATTTATTATTTTAGGTATTCCCAGCACATTACGAGGCATGTGGAATGAGTAAACAGATAAAAGTTTACGTGATAAGAATAACCAAAGGTGAGAAAGTCAAAAGAGCTTTCTGTTGCAAATTCTGAACAAGTCATCTGTAGTCCTGTTCATTTATCTGCGAACCGCACAGTCAAAACATCATTCGATCCGAACAAACAGTGCTTTCCCCTGCGATACAACCTGGTGTTATCCTTTTACCTCTGCATAGCCTCCCACTGTTTACCTGCCACTTGTTCAAACAAATGGTCCTTCGACATCTGCTAGGCTGTAGTATCTCAACTGACTTATGTATGAGTAAGCGTTAGTCACGCAAGCAAAGTCTAATGTTCTCTTCAGGAGTAATTTGCTTTCCTTTTATTCCTTGCAGTTTTTGTTTCTGAGCAAGCATGATAAAGGGTTCACCCACACAATCATTTATAACTTATGAGCTCAATAATAGAGGAAAGCAAAAAATAATTCTGTAAACACTATCTCTATCCAATTTTAGGATGGTCTTGTGTACACTTATCACGTTAGTGCTCCACAGAGCAATTGGTGAGCTCCTGCAGAGCATCTGACAGATTCCCAATAGAAATGATGGTCTGCCCCTGCAATATTTACAATGTATTAATAGATTTATGATTGTGAGTAGAGGGTTCTTGCTGTGCTGTGAATCAGAGTTGTATCTTTGTCAGTAACCAGCTCCATAATAGAAATAGAATTAGCCGCAATTTGCGGCCATGAAGTTGTAACTGTGATGACATTTTGTTGTATCTCTTTTGACTCCTGTGTTGCAATCTTCCAGGGAAGCGACAGCGAATATGAGATGGATCAGAGCCGACAGAAGACCCACTCCTTTGTCAACCACTACATCAGTGACCCTACCTACTATAATTCCTGGCGGCGGCAGCAGAAAGGTGTCTCTCGTCCACCTGCGTATGGCTACTCCCAGCCCGAGCCACTGGTGGAAAAGGAGTCCCGCCCACACCCACCACCCATACCCCCTCTTCCCCCTCTCCTTCCACAGAGCGCCCCGTCTCCACAGCCCCAGTGCCAGGGCCCAGGCCAGGGCACTTTGTTCAGGCCTAAGGGTAGCCGGACTCCCACCCCTTCACTGCTGTCCTCCGAACCCCCCAGTCAGCACAGCACCCTCTACCGCCCCCCCAGCAGCCTGGGCTGTGCTGCTCAGGCACCTACTGCAGGCTTCTCCTCCTTCGTTTGACACACAACACTCTCTCTAACAATCACCCTGAGGACAAATCTTTGATTTTCCTTGTTGATTTATTTATTTTTGCTTTTTCTTTTTTGTATATTTTGTTCTGTCAGAATGACAGAGTTTTTTTGCTCAATATTAAGCATTGCAGGCATTTTAAATAGTGCTTTCTCCTCTGTGAAGAGTGTGTATGACTGTGTTTAGCTCGTTTTTTGTTTTTTTTTTTTTTTTGGTAATTCTATGTATTCCGTATTTTATGAAAAGACAATCATTTCAAAGATTTTCTGCATCCACTAGGGTACATTTGATGGATCAACAATGTTAACATGGAAAAACAGAACTGAGAGTTCTGAAAAAAGAAATCCTTGTTATAAACTAATGTATATTTGTTTTTCATGAGAGCTTTATGAAGAAAAATACCATAGATCCATATAGAGAGTGGACCTCTTGGGTTATTGAAAATGCGCAAACCAGCTCCGAAGGAACTGTACTGTCTTACCAAGGACTAAAAAAGACGGATGAATGGACTCTGATCTGGAGCGAGAGGCACTTGTGGTCTTTGTTGCCCTCGACTGCCGTCTAGTCACTGCTGGAGTTGCAGTTTATTGTTTACTGTATGTTCTTGTCTCATATCGTTTACCAGATATTTATATCAATCAGCTTCAAGCTCAGAAGTTTCCGAACATCACTAGTGACAAATGCTATGAATCACATTAAACCATTGTGGCACCTTTCTAGTCGTCTGAGGATACTGATTGTGGGCTGGGGTTCTCTGCATTAATATGAACATATGCGTCTCATGATATCAAGGGGTATTGTCAAATGATATGTTGCAACTAGATAGATATTAATCTTTAAATTTAAAAAAAAAAACATGCAGAGTATTAAAAATAAACCAATACATTTTTTCAAGAAATGTGCTCTTTTATCAATGTTGTTCATTTAAAAAAGGCTTGTATTGTAGAATTATTACCACAGCAGCTTAAGTAGTATTCTGTATTATAAACATTTTGGTTGCACCTTGCAAAAAAATTAATTTCCTTTCAATATTGTTCAAATACAGGGGTTAAACAATGAAACCGAAACACCCCTCATTTTAGTGTGGAAGGTTTCATGGCTAAATTGGACCAACCTGGTGGCCAATCTTCATTAATTGCACATTGAACCAATAAGAGCAGAGTGTGAAGGTCCAATTAGCAGG
>JAUZNJ010100318.1:5996-21281 GCA_034780135.1 Jordanella pulchra
AGGGAGGGGGGGGGGACATTAACGTCCCCTGTTAGGTCCCCTCTTCCTCTCGGTGTGATAAAACAAGGATTCCTTTTAGTCTGCTCTGTCCAGCTGCACAGGCACATTCAGGAGCTCAAACACTATCTCCCTGTGTGATCTCTTGCTCCCCTGAGAAGTAGTTGGGTAAAGAAGATAGAATAAAAAGAATATATCAGGATGATGGACATGTTTTAGGGAGGCAGGATGCAGGAGTCCATGCTAACTGTTTTTCCAGGTCCAGAAAATGTTGCAGAAAAGTGTATGACATGGGGCTCATATGATTGCTCATCACTATCTCTCACACCTCTCCGCCTCCTTCCTCTCTCGGTGTTGCATTTGTATTCGCTACTCACCCCTCCCCCTTGCACACACACACACATGCACACAAACAGAAACTGCTGTGAGTTCCCCTATCTGCCAGAGCCAGTTCCTCCATCTAAGATGCTGACTTGTTTATGTTGAGGGGGGACAAGTGCTTGCATCTCGCCAGATCTTGCACTGCACCCTGAGACGGTTTGAGGCGTCTTCTCTAAACTTTGTTTTGCTGCAGGAAACTGCAGCATGAAGCCTGCTTTGCTGCTGGTCTGTGGTCGATAGAAGGCTTCAGACAGCAGCGAACGAAGAGGTTTAACTTGCACAGAGAGGTACAGCCCGAGGTTCAGGCGTGGAGTTCAGTGGATGACTTCTACGAGAGTGGCCCTCATCTTACCCCCTACCATCTGCCTCCAGCGACTCTCTGTGGTATCGCCAGCTTTTGCTGTCCCGGGCCTGTAAACACACACAAGAGGACACAGAGGAGGAGAAAGAGGAGAAGGAGGAGGAGTAGGGGTCAACCATGGAGCTGTAGGGACACGCTCAGATGCCCGAGCAGATCACCACTGGAGGTGGAGTGCTGCTGAGGAGAAGAACTCTGCAATGAACAAGACCAAGAGGTAATTAGAAAACAGGAGTGTGCAGCTCAGTCAGAGCATGTCTCAGCAGCAAGATTTGGGTGTGTGCAAGGGTGATCTGTGAACTTTGAGGTTATATGTGAGATGCAATGTGAGTGTGGTTTTGTGCAAAAGGCTCTATACAGTCTAAAAAGAAACTAAGCCTGTTGGTTTTATTTCCCACTAGAGAGTTTGTCCTTTTCATGCTTATTTTATCGCAAAATCAACAGTGGATGTCTGCAACCTGCATACCTGTCAGCTTGTCACATTATATATGTGTGTGTGTGTGTGTGTGTGTATACTGCACACAAACAAGCCCTGACATTCATCTGTTGTGCGTAACCACTCAGCTCTACGGTGGAAAATGTGTTCTGCTTTTTCTCTCTCTGTCCAAATTAACCTTTTTTATTTATGTCAGCTCAGTTGCGATCTTTGTATTTGATTTAGTAGATTGTGCTCAGTTTGGTTTTCTCTGGTATTTTTGTGTGTTCCTTTGCTGGAGTTGTGACCACAGGTCTTATCTGATGGACTGGAAGATTGTGTGGGCTTTAGGCCTTATGTGAGTTCTGACTGACTTAAAGTTTTAAAGAAGACCCAGCTGAGCAGCCACGCGACTGTGATTTCCCCCGTCAGTGGAAAGGTTCTCTAAAATTAACATACAGAAGGTGCATAACGACAGAAACAGGGCATAATGAAACTAAGAAGCAGCTAAGACCCCCAAACCAACAGAACCACCCCCTTGATCAAAGTGTTTCTCACAAAAGTTTGCAAATTGTGTCATTCTGTAAAAAATTATATCTGAAAGCTGATATTTAAGCAGTTTTTTTTTCTCCAACGTCCCCAAACAAGCTTTAAACATGGGGCCCAGCTAGGTAGAAAGTTGGCTGGATCCATTGCCCATTGTAAATGGGTTATATAACAGCCCTATGCTAACATTGATTTGATGGAGGAAAAGTGGGGGTAAAAACTGGGACCCATGCTGGTTTATAGACATCTGAAGGAGTTTGAACCGATTTCTTAATACACATTCAGAACCCTAGTAAGATAGAAATAGGGACCCAACCTGATTTGAATACATTTCATAGGACCAAGAAGTTTTCCAGAAAGCCTCTGCTGAACCCAAGGCTGCTAAGTTCCCATCCTGCCTTATTTGTCCCATGCACACTTTGGCCGAATCTATGCAATAAACTAATCTAAACTCCAGTAGAAACTACTGAGCTACTTAAAACTATGTTAGCTATTGTCTCTCCTCCAAATTATGGGACATAATTATTTACATGTGGGGGATGAAGATGCATTCATTTGTTTCTACTCAGCTGGTAACCCAAAACTCATTATCTCTATTCCTATTTAGACAGATATAGTGTAGAGTTTAGCAATAAATGTTTATGATGTGGTTGGTATGGCTGCAAGTGGGATAATTATGTTTTACGAATGACGGAAACAGGGATGATACAATGAGAATACATGGGGATCTTAAAAATAATCAAGTAAACTTGAATCTTTTAAATAACTGCATAAAAAAGTGAACACATTAGTTCATTTAAGCATAGAGATATACATTTCAAGCTTTTGTTTCTGTTAATTTGAATGATTATGACATTAAAAGGGATAAAGTCCCAAAATTCAGCTTTTTATTGAAATTTTAATGTAAAAATTTGGTGACTAATGAAAAAAAACAACAAATGTCTCACTGGACCTGAAGCATCTTCGATTCAGTTCCTCGCCATTCTTCACTTTTAAATCAAATGCTACATTTTTCTTTCACCAGAAGAGAAAATATTGGAATACTGAACAAAAGTCCACTCAAGAAATACGCTTCTAACATTATCTCTGGTCGTGGCTTAAACACAGGAAACGTGACAGTTGTAGCACATGTCTTGGATATATCTGCATGAGTTGGCCGTTCCAGGTTCTGAATCCACCTGCAGTCCATATCTCATAAATCTAGAAGCAAACAATCCTCTCAAGGCTGCAGCAATCCCTCCCCCTTGTGTACCTGTGGTTCTGGACACTCGGAAGAAGCCTGACAGGTTTAGAGCATTTAATGATTCAGCAAGACGTGCAGATGTCTTATGACAGGTGCAAAAAATAGTTGGAAAATGAGGAAACACAGGTGCATGGAAGCAGTTAATTAACAAAGGGTTCTGGCAGAGGGGGAAATAAGGAAATTGAAAAAAATATGCAAGGAAGAAACTAAGTGAACCAATTCCAACATACAGAAATAAGGACTAGAAAAAATAAAGATGAAAGCGACAAAGAAATATGCAAGAGAAATAGACTAGAAAACACCTGGCAAAAAGGGAGACATGCTAGCCTAAAATACCAAATAGCAAAAACAACATCTATACGGCAAGCCATAATGAACCGATTCAAAAAAAAAAAAAAAACCTAACTTGTAGATCCAGAAAGTCTCTGACACATTTTTCCTTCCATTTAACTTTCCTTAAATATGCTTTGACAGCACTCTCTGAATGGCCAGCTTCTTTGGCAATGACATTCTGTGGCTTCACTCACTGTCTGCAGCACAACTGTCAAGTCAGCATGTTCTTCCAACGGCTGCCATAAAATTTCATATCTTTTCTACAACACAATCTTCTTTCCAAATGGTGTTATACTTATATTAATTTTTTTAGAGGCTTATGTTGTTTTTTGTTTCTTAGCTGTAAGCTAATATCAGCTAAATTAACTGCTATAAATGTTCCACCTAATGTTTCCATTAAAAGGGGATAACTTTTGAAAATCTATGGATAGCTGCTGTAGGATTTTTTCTAATGATTCTGTTTTTTGTCAGTAGTTTTAAATGCTGTTGCTGTGTAGTTTTAAATGAATGACCCTTTGCAGGAGATTCATGCCCGAGGCCCGGCCTTCCTGCACAGAGAGGGAACAAGAACCCAGGTTGTGAGAAGGGGAGCAAAGAGCCTCACACAATCAAGGCCTTCAAAGGCTCTGAGCATCAATTAATCAATTAAGAAAAGAAAGCGAGGAATTTGCATATCCCCCTGCCAGTTTGAGGGCAGAGAGAAGGGAGATGGAGGGAACTGGGAACGGGGAGGGGGGAACTTTGTGGATCTGCAGCCAGGAGCTCACACAAGGAAGGGAAATGCTGCGAGAGGAAGGGGATTTTTCTATATAAATATAGAGCAGCAAGCAGAAGCTGATTTCTTAATTCTTTTTAGAACGAGAATAAAAGATTACCAGGTTGGACTCCGGTCTTTATTTCAGATAAATGGTGTTTTATCATGAGCAGAAGTGTGATTTTAACCGTGAAGGTTCACTTTCAGTGGAAGAACTGTTAAATCCAGATACTAAATATTACCCAAGTAGCCTAACTCCTATGAAACGGTGGATGCAAATCAACAAACAGAGTCTCCATTTGTGCTCAAATTTGCATGGTGCTCAGCGGCTTCTATTTACCAACAGCGCTCTCTCTGTCTGAGCCCATCAAAAAGTCTCTGTCTTTTTTTGTTTTTTTTTAAAGACAGAGACTTTCACTGCCGCTCTATGAGTTGTACCTGAGAGGCACAAAGCAGGGGAAATTCCCTGTTGAAGGTAATGACATCAATAACATTTCCCCATCAGCGTTTTCTGTTTGTGCATCAGAGTGAGGATTTCACCATCAAAATGAGGACCGTTTGTACCAAGAGGAAAGACATTTTGCTAGTCTTCGCTTTTTTTTGCTCACGGTTACATTTAGGACAAAGGTGTGAATAGAGTTAATGTTAAGCTGAGACATGCCCTGCTAATGGTTGAATTTAGAGTTATTGTCAGGGTTAGGGCATAGAAGATTACTGAAAAAATGCAAGACAAGAATGTGTGTTAGTGTGTGCGACTGCTTTGACAGCAGGTGGATTAAGCCTAAAGAGTAAAGAAAAGCCATAGACGCGAAGTCTGACCTAAAACACAGTTTTACTTGAACAGTAATTTTATTTATAAAGTGACTTGAAACAGCTGTTGGAAAAATTAGTATCCTTATACATTAAATGATGTAATAAAAGAAATAAAAAAGGGAAACAGCTTCTTTTGCTTCTTTCCTGCTTCCTTTAGCATCTTGAATGAAAGTGTTTGTTACGTCTTCCTTGTAAAACAGCCTTGTTTACTAGATTAAATGGAAGTTAAGCAACAGAGCTGTATCTTTAAATTGTATACAAAATGCTCTGAACTTATTTAGCAGATAAATAAGATATATTGTCGCCTGGTTTTGAACATACACAGTTACCTTGGCTTTGCAGCAAAACTGTATGCAAGAGGATTGCTCAGTTAGAAATAGATTTTAGAAAGTGGAATATAAGCAGTAAATGAAGCAATGTTTAAATTTAACTGAAATGGGCAGAGATAAGAAGGCAGCTTTGAAACGCTGCAATTTTAATTGATTTCAGTTATTTCTGGGGAAGAAAATTGCAGTTTAGTGAGACTGTAGCTGTTGGAAGATTTTAAGTAACAGTAAAGAAATTCAGGAAATTCTACATGTGAAGATACTGACAGTACCATCCGAGCAATTGATCTTTGTGACAGTAGGAAGAAAAACAACAGGGTTGATGACCTCTGCCTCCAACTGGATAGAAGATGGGAGCATCAGGGAGAGAGAAACGGCTGAAACTGAAAATCTGTGACGACAACAAACAAAGGCGTCCAGGGCAGGTGCTTTTATTTGTTGTTCGTCTGATCGGTCTTGGTTAATGTTTGGAGCCACAGAATCTGACTGAGATGTTTTTAAATTGGTCAGTTCATGAGTAACTAAGTGGTAAAATTAAATCATTCAAACAAACAAACCACATATGATGTTTACTCAAGACAGACTGATAGGTGTGAAAACATAAATACCACTATCAGCACAACAAATGCCTTACCAGCCCAGTTCCCTTTTTAGGACACTTATCTTTGATCAAAAAAGGAAAACAGAGAAAGAGTACTCTGCAGACGGAACAACATTAAATCACATATAAGGGAGAGAGAGAATAGCAGCTACCGGTGGTGTATTTAGTTTCAAAAAATTGTGTGGTGTTTGTTGAAGAAGCCTCAAGATGACGGCTAACAAGGTCCGCTTGCCAGCAGGTTTAATTGTCTGACACAAAGGGCAAATGTGATCTGATAACAGGTTCCACTTCCTTCCCCAACCTCCTGCAGGTTTTTCTTATTTCTCCTAGAGTAACTGGGGAACCACAGAGTGCAGCAATACACCAAGAGGCTCTACATCTATCACCTGTAGAACTCTGTTCTGGTGAGGAAGGTGAACATGCTTTAACTTCCTGAGGAAATAAAGTTTTTGTTGGGCTTTCCCCACCTGCTGTGAGACGTGCGTGTTCCAGATGAGGTCAGCAGAGATGTGGACATCCAGGAACATGAAGTTCTTATCTTTCTCAACCTCCTTGCTGTTTACTGAGGGGGAAATAAGTGTGTGTGCTGCGCTGTAATTATTTCTTTCATCTTCAAGATGTTGGGGTTCAGATTATTTTTAACCATTTACTATGGCGTGTAGTGTTGGGTCTCCTCTTTGTGGGCCAAATTATTACTATCAACAATCAGATATATAAGAGTGGTGCCATCAGCAAATTTGACTATGGTGATTGAGTGATTGGGGACAAAGTCATGAGGGATTATGGAATTAAGAAAGGGACTAAGGACACACCCCTGAGGTGTCCCATCATTTAGGATTAAGAGCTTTTTCTGTGTATATTTACCCATCAGGACCCCTGTATAGTTTATTCTATACACATTTTGCCAATTAGTTTACTTGTGAGCCTTGAACACATGCACTAACAAGCAGAATCGTTCATTTCCGGAGTTTAAAGTATAACGTTATAACTAAATGTGCATAGACAAACTGCGGTTGAAAGCATCATAATTTACTATTTTTGTAATTTGCTATTTGTTCACTAATGGCATTAAAAAATATATATATAGCCCTGAGAGTTTTTAAACTTGTTCTGGTTTAAATCAACCAGTAAACCATTTCCTAGTTCACTGGTTGGCATTTCAGACTCTCCAAGTTAAAAGTCAAACCTTTTAGAAAATACATGTAAACTACTGTAGATCGAAGCACACTAGCTAACTAGCCAGTGTAATAACAGTAATTCATTGGCAGGTCAGAAGAAGTTTGTTATCTAGTAAATCAAAGAGTCCAAATGAGTCAAAAATGTCTCAGCAGTGACTTTCAAGCATCTTGTAAAGGCTCACTAGTATAACCCAAACCTCCAACAAGTAGGAAGTGTTTACATTCAATAGTTAGTTAGCTGCCAGATTTTATGCTCACGTCGTAGGATAAGAGGTTTCATAGTAACCTCTTATGATGGTTGTTGACTCATTTGGTCAAGCTACATCCAATAACTGACCAGTGGATAGACAGGAATACCACCTGGGTGCTTTGTGCTGTTACTAAAGCAGCTGGTTATACAACAGGATACGATATATAGTTGTTGAATAAAAGTCTCATTTTTTAGACTAGTGAGAGTGTTGGATGTCAAACTAATGCAGCATAGACAAAAAACAAAAGTGTTTATGTCACTGCAAAACACGCACCGAATAGCATGTTACAGTGAAAGTTTGATATATTATATATGAAACTAAAAAACATACAACTACCTAAACTGAATCGATTTAACCATATTGAATTTTACAGTCCTAGTGTAAATTGCACATGCTTCATTAGAAGTTGGAGAACAGATCTGCAGCCCCAGCATGCAGCACCAACTTCCCCAAAATGAACAGCTGATATCAATGCTATTAAATAAACATCTTGCCACAGAGTTGCTGTGTTTTTTTGTTTTTCTTTTGCACAGGCACTTTGACTGTGCCCCCAATAAGCTCTGCAAGCGTGTGACGCTTACCTGATAAAACACAGTGGTACAAGCTGCACAGGGGAGTGTTTTGAACATATTGAGCACAAAGTGTAAAGACATTAGGACCTGGAGGGGGGTGGGGATGAGTTTCGCTGCCCCGCAGGTTTTTAAGCAGCAACCACCTGCAGGATGTAGCGAGTCGGGGGTCACCAGTGAGGGATGCGTATTGTTCTACCTGGTTGGAGCTGTACATAGGGGCAGCTGTTGGTATAAATAGATCAGTTAATGTCACCTCACGCACCTCTATGTGTGTTGTGCATATACTGGACCTTTTTTTTTTGTTTGTGTGTGACTGACCTCTGAGATGCATGCTTCTTCGGGGTTACATTTGGTACATGTGCGTGCCTGTGTGGAAGGTATTAACAGGCTGGGGGAAATGGGCTGCACACAGAATACAAAAGAAGGGGATGTAAGTCTGGCCATTCAAGGAACTTCTCTGTGAGTTCTCTGAACTGGCTGCATTTCCTAGTAATGTCATCACAGAGGCTGCAGCTAAAAGGCTGACATGGTTTCATGTCATTGCAGACTGCTCACACTTTAAACAGACAAAATCTGAAGGGGCTGAACCAGAAAGCTAGAAGTTTTAGTTTCCTTATTGCTGAGGTATGACAGCTATGTTTCATTCAAATGCTAGACTTCTCATGTTATGCAAAATAAAACCCTTAAAAATGAACAACAAGAATCAGTGACAGGTTATTGAGAAATAAAGACAAACATTGCTCAACTGTACATGTGGCTGTGGAAGAGGAAGCTTAAATCTAATCACGACACAGAAAAAGAACGCATTAATAAAGGGGACCTCATATGAAGGCAAACACTTAGCTTGGCAGCGTTATCTGAAACATCACAGCTTTCATCCTGCGTGACGGTGACGAGCTCAACCAATGACTTCAAATACTGCTAAAACAAGTTCATGTTCCAGCTTTTCACAAGAAGAACTGCTTGTGTAAGGTTTCCGTAAATGTGACGTCATAGCTGAGGCATCGAGAGCTGGCATCATTTTGTACTTTTTTTTAGGCTCCCCAGATTACAAAGTAATTGCTTTATTTGAGAGGGAAAGTCACCGAACATCTGTGATTTAAAAAATGTGCCCATCATTCTGGTACTAACCATGTGGTAATAAAACCACAATTATAATGAATTTGGGAGTGAGATGAGGATATTTTTAGTACTTATTCATTTTATCTTTTTTCTCTTAGAAAAAACAAGTCCAGTGCAACTTGTGATGCCTGCTGTGTTCTTTGGTTACTTTAGTTTGGTTATAATTACACACAAACAAATCAGTGAATTGTTCTTATCAATGGGGTTTTGTAATAAACGGGTTAAATAAAAACACATGACACTCTTTTAATGTAATCCTCTAGTCAGTAGATATGAGTCCAGATGTGTCTGATCTTTCAGATCAAATAATCAGTATTTTATTTAGGAGTAAATAGAGATGACTGCACATAGAAGGTAGTAGAATTTTCCTTTTTCTTCGCAATAACAAGCTACATGGTGTCAGCCCACTGCATGAAATCACACTGAGATGAATTGAGTTTCGTGATTGTGACATGTTCAAATTAGATAAAAGTTTGAAGTAATTTGGCTTGGTAAATTAGAGTAGACACAGCTTTGTAAAATTTTTTGTTTCTAGGTAAGCTGATTGCATTTTATCTGCCCCTCATTTCTTCTTTGAAAAGACGCTGAAGATAGAACATCTAAACTCTATCTTTAGAGTGAGTCTGCTTGTGCGTGATGCCTCAAAGGGCTGCAGAGATGCTGCACAGTTTATCTGATGTGGGGAGCTGCGCTTCTGCACATGCTGACCTGCGCCATCTTACCACAAGTTGCTCTACTTATTTCTAGACAACTGACACTCTATGTCTGTCTGTTGCTCTCTTTCTACCTCTGTCCCCTCTCTAAGGAAACCCAATGTGGAGACTCCTGGCAGGCCAAAGGGCGGGAGGCAGGGCCAGCGCAGGAGGAACACATGCCCCAGTCCTCAAGACATCAGCAAGGCCCTGCAGAGCCCCAGCTCTGCTCCCAGTGCCAGTGCTGCCAGCCTGGATGAGCTCATACAGCGATGCCTGAATTGTTTCGGTTTGTCTTTGCTGCATATACACGTGCTTAAAAAGTTTGTCATGTGCTATTAGCCTCCATCAAAACAAAGTTGCATAACTGAAACATAAGCAAAGGAAAAGATTGAGCCCTGATGGCAAAAGGGCTTTCTCATAATATCAAGCGGAGTATCTCTCCCTCTCATATTAATCCACTCATATATCTGGATACCTGCAGAGAAATAAATCACCCAGAATTAATTTGAAAATGTTTTAAGACACTACTTCATCACTTTGGATTTTTCTGGGTTATAGGAAGTAATGTATCTTTATAAATATTTCCCTATAGAAACAGCAGCAATATGGGTAATACTGTAGGTGAAATGTAAGACATGGAGGTGCCTTTTTTAGATGCTGTTTCCACTCATCAGCATCTGGTTTTATTTGAAACAGTTCTTTTTCCAGAGTGTAATCATTATACAACATATCACTTCAATGTCTATTTTAACACCAGGAAGTATTATCAAACGTTTTGTTCCTTTGCGGATTTCCTCTATAATACACAAGGAGAAAAAAAATATATTCTCATAGGCTCCAATTTACAGGAGAGCATTGCATTCACTGGATTAAAAAAATGACATCTAATCTTGTAATTATGAGATAAGAAAATGTGCCACTTCGCCCACTGCCTAACTTAGAACTACTAACTGCGCATCCAGGATGTAAATTCATATACATGTCTATAAATACAGTACATTAAAAACTTTATTTATGACTATGGTTTTGTTAGTTTTGCCATGTGACGTTACCATGGCAACAAAAATCCAGACTTGGCTGAGATGCATGATTGAGTTTCTGTTGTTGTTAAGCTAGCATACAGTATAGCGTAATGAGAAAAGTTCAGGATCTCATTATTATGAGATAAGGTGACTAATTTTTTTATTTTTTTTATCCAGTGAATGCAATGCGCTTCAGAACCAGTTGATACAGTCGAGGCTGCTAATATTTGGTGGTGGCCTTTTGAAAAGCTGCACTTTGAAACAGTGGACGTTCTTGACACTGACCACTTAAAGCACATTTATAGTAGCACTGATTGACTAATTTATCTGACTGCAATCACAACATTTACGGCTGTGCCATAAACTGCTTATCAGGAGGGAACCTGGGATTTAATGGCCAAGTAGAAATTGACTCCTAAAAGCTGGAATAAAACCACCAACTTTTAAATGGCACTTTTCTCCCTAATGAGAAATTGAGGAATTTGAAAGTAGACCTTCCTCATTATTTTATCCACTTTATGCAGTGCGTCACAACCAATGTCATTATAATAAAACTGCCCCACTGCATAATGCTACAACCACCACCAAAGAGAAAAAAAACTGTACAGTATTTGCATGCTTCTTCAAATTTAAGTAAAACTCAAGTGTTAAAGGTATAAAAATTATTTTCCTGCAGATGGTGACACTGGTATTTTACCGGCTTCCGGTTTAATCTTTGACCTTGCTGGTTTGTTATCATCCTGACCAATTTTCTCTGATCTGAGATGGTCAGTTTAGGATAGACATGGTGTCCCAATAGGACAATGCTCTCATGCATTTTTAGTTTTTTTGAACAGATGGTGGGAACACCTTACATTTTAGCGATAGTGTTTCCAGAGTCTAACTGAAAATTTCTTTGCAATGTTTAAACGTTGCAAACAATCCCGTTTAAAGACACTGTGGGACTTCTTTTAAGAATATTCAGAGGGAATCATACCAGGAACCTGTTGTTCTCTATAAAAAGCTTTATATTGAGGAGCAACTTGCTAAGGGACACAGAGGAAAACATGTAGATTTAAATCCAAATTCCAAACATAAATAATTTAATGAAAAATAAATTGCGTTTGGAAATTGTAATGATCTCACTCTGGAAAACGGATGTATAAATAAACAATTTAAAATAAATAAAGTCATCATGATAAATGCCTGAATTGTAGGGAATCCAATGTCTACCTGAGCTGCAGAGCTCACTGACCTCAAATGAACCGAACCCAAACAGAGCCTTGGCTCAGCTCACTTTTGTTTTGTTTTTGTTTGATTACATAAATCTCTCTGATTTAATGACACTCATTTTTCTTTCTTTCTAGATTCAGAAGGGAAGACCTCCAACCCCCGAGGCTCCCAGCTGGTCAACATGACCCTGATGATGCACAGCTGGGTTGTTCCATCTCAGATGTTCGTCCAGAAGCTCCTTGCCCTATATCCTTTGGTCCCCTGGACCGACTGGTGCTCTGCTCACCGTCACATGTTTAGGTCTGCTATAATCAGATCAGGAAACAGCCATCGCTTTGTTTTGGGCTCCTGTAAAGTAGATTTGGAGCATACATATCCCTGCATGGAGTTCAGCTGTATGCTCATACCACTGATATGGGTTAGGATCCTTGACTTTTTCTTTTCACCTACAAGGATTGTCCCTCTGACAAGAGAGGACTGAGGCGGGCACAGATCTACCACCTTGTCAGGTGAGTAAGGACACTGGTTGCAGCAGAACTGGTTATCCCGCTCTATTTGCGAGTAGTAAACATGTTTTGTGTTCTACTCCGGGCGTAAGGCAGTGGATCAGCAAGTTCCCGGCAGTATTTGAGAAGGACCCCGTCCTGGAACAGACAATGGGGGACCTATGGGAGCTGGTCCGGCTGGATGGAGAAAAGACACACTCCCAGCTGATTGACACCTCCTGCTTGTGAGCCATGTTTTCATATAAGCTGCCTCCATACTCTAGATGAATTGTTGTTTTCTCATTTTAGCAAGTCTAAACATTTCTTTTTTCTATAAATAAAACGGTTTTCTATTTCTGCTCCGTGTCTCTCCCTGTTTTTTCCCAGAAGCCCTCATCTGAACGCATCACAGGCACCCTCGCCCTCTGTGAAGAAGAGGAAGGTGTCTTTAATATTTGACCACATGGAGCCAGACGAGATGGCCGAGCATCTAAGCTACCTGGAGTTTAAAAACTTCTGCAATGTCTCTGTAAGTTAGCACTCAATCTGCATCAGTTATATCAACTATTGTGAGGAGGTGTTTCATGCTCAGTCAGTTTGTGAAAGGATCAGCCAATTTAACCTGTGTAGGAAACATCCAACTCCACTTTCCTGAACTCCACCTGTCCATTTTCTTAGGGCAGGAATATCCAATGTATGTCCTGAGGGCCACTTGCAGGTCCAGGAATAGTTTTGTGTGACTCCAGATGATGAAAATTCAGTCGTGCAGGATATTTAGCTGATGGAGATGGACCTTTTTTATTTTTTTTCTCCAGGATACATTTTTGAATAACAAATTTCTATCTTCCTAAATGAAAAAAACGTAGCAGCAAAACAATCATTATTATTCTATTTTGTTTTTGTTTTCATTTTAATAAAATTGGGCCTAAAACGTTCATTAATTGTTACTTAAATTACAGACAAATCGATTCATTAAACTTTGCTAAATGCAGGGAGGGTTTTCAGATAAAGTCCATGTTTTTGTTCTTGGAAAAAGATAAAAAATTGTTTTAAACATCAAAATAGAAAACATTCAATGCAAGGCATCTAAAAGTGATTTCTCAACTTCAATAATTTGATTTTTCATTAAAAAATATTAGATATCTAATTATTTTTAAGGAATAAAAGGGAAATTATTGAATAAATATTCAAATTTTTATCTTTATAGTTTTGCATTTTTTCACTAGTAAAAAAAGAATTACAACCTCTCATTGCTTTCAACCTAAAGAGTTTGTGACGACGTACAAAATGAAACCACTGGGTTTGGGCCTAATATAGCGGATAGCATGGGCATAATAATCAAAGCTTTGGAGCCCTTGGAGGTAACTGAATTCCCTGGGATTTTACGATCATTTTCTTTTTCTAAAATACAGTTTTATTAGTCAATTCTGCTCCTTGGAACCTGAATTTCTATCCACTACAACATAAACAAATAAGATAAACTCCAATTTTGTTTTATTTTTTTAATCTAAGACTTATTATTTCATGAATTTCTGTAGATTTTTGTATGATTTTATCAGTAATACTAATTAGAAGTTATTTATATGTAAAAAAAAATCTAATAAAATCAGACTCCAGTCTTTTCCCTGTAGTTGTTGAATGATCTGAGGCTATGTACCCAATGTGAAAAATGATTCAAAATTACTGGGCAATTAACAGGTTGAATACTGGAAAACTTTTTTTAAACTTCAATGATTTGGTATAAAATTAGGACTGAATAAATGCCTTTGTTTATTCAATACATTTATTAAGCATTTAGAGGGGCAAAAAGAGAGAGAGCAAAAAGTCTTTTAAAATCTGTTTAATCCTACAGACACTCTAATAATACAGGGTGACTTTCAAGAGTTCAAACTGTTGCACCTTTTCACATTTTCCAAAACCACAAATATTATTGTAGTTCAAGATCATGTGAAAGACCGAAATAAAATGCAGGTCTAAAAGTGTGGGATGTATTATACTTTGAACCTCTTGTTCGCTAATAGTATTTGGGGATTCTGAAATACATCTGATTTACTTCCAGTACAGCACTACTTAAAAAGTCCCTCCTCAGCAGCGGTGCTCTGTATATCCAGAAGGTTGACGAGTTTTTCAAGTTAACTTTAGCTGTTAGCTTAAATAAATATGTGAGTCACTGAAAAGGAAGGTTTCCCTCCTGATTGGCTCACATTGACCTGAAATACAGTGGGAAAGGAACAAATTAGTTAAGAGCCAAGTTTCTCCTCAGCAGTGGTTAAGTTAATATATTATTCTTCTTAAGCTGTTAATGCCTGCTGCTCGTCCAGAGTTGCCCTGGATTGTACTTAGAACTGTGAATATAATGGCAATTTGTTTTATCAGCAGTCAGTAGACTTCAGCCTTCCTCTAAATCTCTCAGAATCCTAAAGCATAAGAGATGCTGTTAACATGTTACCTTGGAAAACTACTGAAATTGTGCTAACAAACCAAAAGCAAAACAGTATTACTCTCATCAAAATAAAGGCACATAGCCAAAAAAAAAAAGAAAAAAAAACGAATTATGCAGCTGTCAGTTGAACACAACTGATCAAAACTGAAACTTTAAACACAACAGCTTTCCGTTGTGTAAAAACAACAAAATGACACATCAGTGTTTGTGCTGCCTTCCAGACAGCAGAGTACAATATGTGATCTCAACGTCTGGTCAACCGCAATTCCTCGTATGACTTAAGAGGCAACTGTACAATTCCACAGGGGACTAAATGCACACAGCTAAAGAGTTAGTGATCCAGATATAAAAGCTGCTAAAGACAGAAAAAACTGTAAATAATTGATGATTTATTTCAGGGTTTCGCTCTTTTATATTTACATGCTATGACCTAAATTGCCATAAATGCATGTTGTTTTCTTTTTTTTTTTTTTTACATAAATCCTTTATAGATCAGACAGGTTATTGAAAAAGGAAATAAAAAACGTGCATATATATA